>SNQJ01S0051778.1:0-29041 GCA_010110895.2 Picea sitchensis
TCTTTGGTCTTCTTAAAATTAGAGTCCCTTTTGTAAGGACATTGAGTAGCAAAATGTCCTACTCTACCACAATCAATGCACTTTAAAGGGAGCTTACCTTTGTATTTTCCAGTTCCTTTTTTGAGTCTTCTGATGAAGTTTACTTCCTCTACATTTAATTCTTCTTTAGAGGAGTCATATATTTGGTGTCCTTTTGAGATTATCCATTTTGATTCTTTGAATGCTTCCTCGTTCCTTGATGGCTCTTCCTATAAAGTTCTCATTTCATTGGTTGTAAGGATTCCATGTAATTCATCCATTGTTAGACTATATAAATCATCCATTTATTCAATGGAAGATATCTTGGGGTCAAATATTGATGGAAGTGTCCTGAGAACCTTTTGTACAACAATTTTTTCATTTATGGTTTCACTTATTCCTTTGATAGTGTTAAAAATATCATCCACACGAAGAAGGTAGGCTGATATATCTCCATCTTCTCTCATCTTGAGATTTTAAAATCATCCCCTATGAGTTTGTAGTTTTTCCTTCTTGACTTTATCATTCCATTCATATGTATTATGCAGTTTTTCCCAAATTCTCTTTGTTGATTCACAATGCATGAATTTATTAGATTTTGATCTTGTTAATCCATCTAGAATAGAATTCATGGCTTTGGATTTATTTTCACTGAGATTCTAAGAACCTACATCATAGATTTGAATAGCAGGGGCGGTGTAGCCATTTTTTACTAACTTCCAGACACAATATCCTAGTGAATGCATATATACTCTCATTTTCATTCTCCGGAATGCATAATCTAATTCATTGCAGAATGGATAATTGTTTTTGGAAGTTATTTCCCTGTTGTCCATGTGTTTCATAGGGATCTACCTTCCAGTTGTTGGATTGTTTCTCAAGGAACCCGCTCTGATATCAATTGTTGGAATATTTAGCAATACTGAGAGGGGAGGATGAATTAGTGTTGCACAATTTTAACAATTATAAAACCTTTTTTTAACTTCCATTAATCATCCCAAATATTACAATTAACAATGTAGAGAACTAACCATGTCAATAGATTCATAGAACACATATATTTTACGTGGAAACCCAAATGGTAGAAAACCACAAAATAATTCTTTAATAAAATCTTGTAGGAACCAACCGACTGTTACAATATTTGTAGGCACCAACCTACTAGAGACACCAATCTCCTTGACTAAGCACCAACTCGGTAATAAGGTTTACATGCACCAACCTGTAGGAGACACCATTATCCTTGGTTGAGCACCAACTCAGCTCTCCCTGTAGGCACCAACCTTCGGTTGCAGTATTTTCAGGCACCAACATGTAGGAAACACCAATCCCCTCAAGCTCCCAATAATATCAAATTGACTATTTTATTCAAGCCTTGACCTGTAAAAATCTGGTGCTTTGTCTCTATTGTCACAACATTCTCCACCAACTTATATTCTTCATGAATTGATAAATCCCTTATACATTGCACCTCCCAACCTCCCTTAAACAAATACCATTTCCTTTTCTTTCATCATGCAAAATGTATTTGACAACAAAAATTGTTGAGGCTGAAATTCATGTGATTAGGAGGTCATAAACATAGAGAACCAAGATGAACAAGGAGTCTAAGGTTCTTATCATGCAGATGTTCAGATCTAATTTGCATATAAAAAAATGTTGAGAAAGAAAATAAGAATCCATCTTCGCATACCATTCTCTAGGTGCCTGCTTGAGGCCATAGAGACACTTTTTCAGTCAACATACTAATGATTATTTTTGTATGAGCTTATGTCATTACTCCATGTAAATATCCTCCAAGAGATCCACGTGAAGAAATGAATTATTCACATCCATCTAGTGAAGTTCCCACGCCCTGGATACTATTATGGAAAGGGACAATTATATGGAGTCCATTATTTCTACTGGAGAAAAGGTCTTGTCATAGTATATACCATGGATCTATTGAAAACATTTGGAAACTAGTATTTCCTTGTACCTTCTCACATGTTCATTTGTTTCCTTCTTGGTCCTATATACCCATTTGCATCCAACAATCTTCCTATCTGAAGGAAGCAGACCCATATCCCAATTATGGTTCTCGAGGAGAGAGTTTTACTACTCTTGCATTGTGACTTCCTATAAGAGACTCCCTACAACCTCTACATAGTTATGTGGGTCTGAAACTAGAACCATATAGAAATGCATAGGAATCATTGGTTCAGTATTTGTGAGTGAATGAAGAGGATCCTAAAATCGATACCTCATCTTCCTCTGATCTGTTGGATCCCCGACAATGTCTCGTACTACCTGTAGGGTGGTCTATGCCCACTTGGGCATCTATGGTGTCTCAACATTTTAATTCTCATCATATTATGAATAATATTTGGAGCTCAGATATGAACCACGATATGAGTGAGAAGAATCATCATCACTGATGTTTGGTGCATGTAGTGGTACAAAGGTATATGCATGTGTCTCTGACAGTGCATGCAAGGGAGTTTCCTCAAACTGAACAATTCTCTCAATGATGATCATGTCAATAGAGGGATCAATTGACATGTAACCCTTCACACCATATGTATATCTCACAAATATGCATAAATTACTCTGTGGATCTAATTATTTCCTCTTTTAATAGGTTACATGGTCCCATGCACATGATCCAAATATTTGGAAGTGGGTGACTTTTGATTTCTTGTCGCTCCATACCTCAAAGGGATTCTGGTCCTTGACATATCTATGAGGAGATCTATTCTGAATGTGGTTAGAACAGTTAAGTTTCTCAACCAAAATCTTGGGGAGTATATATATTGTATGCAACATGCAAGTGGCCATCTCCTTGAGGTATCTGTTCTTCCACTCAGGTACTCCATTCTACTACAGTGTGTAAGGTATTGTGTGATATAGATGTATACCTACTTCTGAACAAAGAAGTTGGAAATATCAGTTCACATATTCCCCCCCATTGTCTATGCAAAGGATTTTGATCTTTCTCCTAGATTCACTCTCTGCATGTGATTTGTGGTATTTGAGATGCTCAAAAACTTCAGACTTCTCCTTGTGAAAATACACCCAAGTGTATCATGAGAAATCATCAATAAATGTAAGCATGTAAATTTATTTGTTGATTGATAGATGAGGAAAGGGTCCCATCAAATCATTGTGGATGAGGTCCAAAGGTGAGGAGGCCCTCTAGGCCTTCCCTTTTTCAAACTTCTCTTAAGGATGTTTTCCAAGAACACATCCTTTAAAAAATCCTTTGGAAAAGTGACATATGTTAGGAAAGTCTCTGACCATATACTATTTGCATAGTTTATACATGCATTTGAAGTGTATATGGTTGAATATATCATGCCATAATCTACTAGTATCATTAGCATGCATCAGTATTAAAGCATAATCATATTTAGCAATAAACTTATTGAAAGTATAAAAATGAGATTATTGGTTTACATCACCAAAACAAATCGTAGTTCTATCATGTATATCATATATGGTTACAAAATTAGGTGTAAACTCCACACTTTTTCATGTACCATAATGTGTTATCTGATAAATAAAGATTAGATTCATGGAGAATTTTGTAACATGCAAGACGTTCTCAAAACTTTTATGTTGGATTTCTACTCTCCATTGACCAATGACCTCAACTGGGATATCATCTCCCATGAGGATGGGAGGACCTATGCATGTATAAATATAAGATAAAACATTTTTATTGTTTCCATATGATGGGATGCACCTAAATCTAAGATCCATGCATCAAGAAAAGAGTTAATGGAAATCAATGCATGAGAGTTACATTGTTGGTTGGTGCCTGATCTTCTGAATTCTTCTTGGAATCTTCAGGAATGTGATCCCCAGGGTTGTTCTTATGAAGAATATGTTCCATCTTATAAATATTTTTCTTCATGCATGACAATTAAGAATGATAGCTGCAGTTGTAGTAACCGCATTTGTTATTCCCTTTCTTTCCTTTTACACCTTTCGGTCCTGAAGAATCATCAAAAGGTTTAGAGTACCCTTCCTACTTTAGATCTGCATGTGCCTCTCCCTTCTGTTGGCACAAGGGAAGAACCAGGGTTCATCACTACAACAACACACCAAAAAAACCCTAACTACTGGCCCTTTCAACAACACCTACGAAGAAGATGAAGTCTCACCCGAGGTAGAGGCAGGGGTGGTTGTAGGACTCAGGTGTCTGGAACCTTAGTTGGGACACAGATCTGTGATTATAACACTTAATAGAGAACTTAGAACCGTTAGTTCATAATTATCTAACCAATATCTACTCTGTAGAGAAAACAGAACATCACAACATTCACCCTGATCTAATGTATATAAGCACTTAGCAAAGGAATTAGGTCAGATCTAGCAGATTCAAGCACTAAGCAAGTTCACAGATGTCATATCTAGCATCCAGATTCATCATAAGCACAAAGCATAAAAATATCTATCTATCTATATCAAAGAACTTAGCAAATAACACCTAAACACATTAGAACATTGCACAGAGCATAATAACACAGTATTTACGTGGTTCACCCCCACCTTGGGGCTACGTCCACTAATTCTTATTCTTTATTTGCTTGAATCAGTCATCTACATGCATAGAGCCAAAAACCATTACTCCGCATAAGAAAGGAAATCTACGCAAATCTCTAGATCCTCCTTCCTTGCATTACAACATGAAGCCCTCCACAGTCTCTTACAATGACTTGCACTTGGCTCTCCAAGTCTCACGCAGTATGCACAAAGCCTTACACTTCTTGATCACATATATTCAACTCTTACCACTAAGCCAACTTGCACAACACTTGTGCTTTTTTCTTACATTTCCTATCCTTCTATTTATACATACAAAATATGCCTAAACATGGGTAAACACATGGGCCGACATCCCATTCCCATTACATATTTTCGAATCCCAAAAAAGGACCCAAAAAGGGGTCGAGATCCCGTGATATCTTCTTCATCTTACACTATATCTTCGACAGGCTGTCGAAGTCCCAAAATAGGTCAAAATTGACCAAGGATCTCCCAAAACTTGGTCAAGGGCCAACAAGCCCCCAACACTCACCTGTGACTCGTCTTGAGTCACTCTTGTCTTACTAGTTCTGCTTTGAATGCCTCGAGCTTGGCTCGAGCTGCTTTGACTTGTGGTTGTGCCACAACCTCTTATTCTCTGAACTCCTGGATGAATTCATCATTGATCGGTCCCTCTAGATGTTGTTCTGTTGTAGTGACAACTTACTTTAGCTCTACTACTTGGCCTTCTACCTCTGTACACAATTAATATGCCTTATCATGCACAGGTTGGAGTTTTTGAGTTACCTCCATAAATCTACTCTGGATAGTATGGATTTTCTACCGTGAAGTACGTTTCTCTTGGGAGCACTTCATTCTTTCTACAACTGACGGGGACTTTAGCTGCGCTTGTATCTTTTTGGCTTGATACTTCGCCTCTTGGAGTTGTGACTCCAATGCCTTCAGTTCTGGGTTCTCCGTGAGTTGTTCATAGGTCTGGTCACTGCAATAAGTGAGGTGCTTACATTCCAAGGTAAGATCCTTGAGCCTTTCATCTACGCTCCTGGCGGTTGCTTCCCTTTGGTCTATTACATATTGAGGGGTCTCAAGTACTCCGCGTAGCTCCAAATTTGCTATGCATTGTTGTAGTTGTTGGATTACTTCTTCAAGTTGTGCTACTTGTTGTGGAACTCGATCTTCGACATTTACTTCTATGAATGTCAAAGAGAGAAGTGATATGTTGAACATTTCCTTTACTTCGAGTTGCTCCGCAAGCAATTTTTCCTTTTCTTGCTGTAACTGTTATTTTTATTCGTCAAACGTTTCTTGGAGAGAAATATTTTCTCATTCTGCAATGCTACATTTCTCTACTAGTACCCCTTGTACTTGTGTCAAATCCTAGGTGGCTTGCGTTGTTTCTTCCTGTGCTCGTCGAAGTCGAGCTTCGACTGTATCAGCTAAGTGGTGGAGTTGAGCTAGCTCATATCCCAGTTCTGGCTCTCTCGACGTAGTGGAGACTATGCAAATGGACTATAGGGATTTTTGTACCCCTCGAATTTCAGTCTCAATTCGATCATACATCTCCTGTTTCTTTGCTTCTTGTTTCTCTGTTATTTCCAGCGAAGCATCTTGCAGGGCTGCTATGAGAAAATCGAAGTCCTCAGAGGTGAGGACGGTCTGCATCTTAGTCATGGTGGCCTTCGATTTCTTTCGGGAGGAAGGTTTCAGAGGTGAATATTTTCTCTTCTTTAGGGGATCAACCTCGTCTCCTTTCATTTGTTCAATTTCTTTGACATCTAACTGTTCTCCATAACCTCCTTTCTCTGGTGATATGGAAGCAATATCCATGGATGCGCTATCTAATTCTTGGACCTCTTCAGTCTTCTTTTCCCCGCTAGGTCCGAGTGTATCCTATGCAGTTTATGGGCTATTGATGTCAGATATCTCTACAGGGTATACTAGAGTAAGGAGGTCCGCTGACCAGTCCTCGGTGATCTCCTCCAAGTCCTCCTCTGTCAGCTTGTAGTAGGAATGAAGTTGTTGCTTGTGTAAGTCAACACACACTATGATGTAAGTAAAATGTTGATCTATGATGAACTTCATCAGAGGCCTGAACTGATGTAGAGTTTTCTGAGTCATGCGAGGCTTGGACTATATGGCTACCTTCAGTTGATTATAGTAGGTATGAAAAACAACATTTGAATTCCACTGTTTATTCATGTCACTTGAGTACCACAGTGTAATGAAATTCACGACCAGTGGTTCAAAAGGCTCGATGCAGGGGAAGGTCGTACCTTCCGGCATCTCCCAGGAAATAAAATCTATAAGGATCAAGATCTAGATGAAATTAAATTTGTATCCTTGATCTTGTGCTTCTCTACAATCGAGTTCCAATTAGTTCACCAGGTACTTCGCCCAGTTCATATGAATTCCTTCTATGCACTTTCCTGCGAGGTCGACTACAAAACCAGTGACTTGGGTGGGTCGGTTCTTTCGGACTAACTTCCCTGTAATCAATTGACAGGTGAGGCACACCGTGCCACTCTAGATAGAAGCTACCTTGTAGCCTCGTGTTCCCTTCTCATCATCGCCATAAGTTTCCTTGATCCTCTATGCTATAGCGCGATCCATGGCTTTTCCAAGGTAAAACTCTTCTGGATCGGGTCCTTTCATACTCAACCCCATGATCAAATTGATCAATGTTGGGTCAACTATTATATGTTGGTTTAGCCACAAATAACCACCATGGTAACAAGACAACAACAACTTGACAAATGCATTCACCTCCTGGTGTTATCCGAAGTGAGGAATCTTCATGACATTGAGCAGGGTGGACTGCGTGAGGTTCATAGTCCACGACTGGGGGATTATATTTGAATTATTTCCCTTAGTCTGGGTCAGGTACTTATGTGCAGTGAGCATGTTGTAAAATTTTCGGTCGCCAAGGTTGAAGTCGCTAAACTTCAATGCTGCAATATTATCTTGGTCTGCGTGAACTACGCGGATCCCCTTCGGGACGTATGCAGTGACCAAGGCATACTCAAAATCTCTAGGTATGCTATCCTGATTTACTGTGCCACTCAGGGGTAGAATATAGGCGGGTAATATGGTCTATGTAAATTTAGCATTCACTAGATCATCCATGTGCTTGGTTCATTTTTCATCTGATGGTTGGGATGGTCCAGCTCCGAGAGTAGTGGATGGAGAGGTTGGCATCCTCTCATCGACAATGCTTGTACACCTATAGACATCGACATGACTCTTTCAGTCATGAGGTCAATCAAAACTTCTTCAACAAATTTCTCTACAACTCTCAACTCATCCAACAGACATGCTCGGGGTTAAAAATCTCTAGTTCAGGGGGTAACTTAGACACAGTAATGAGATAGAGAGAAAGAGCGCAATGATCACTATAAAATAAACTTAGTCTGCAGGCTCAAATTCTCAGTTGGCAAAAGTGTTCTCAGTGCATGGCGCGATGGGATAAATAGGTAACTTGGAAATGGGTCACTTGCAATGGGTATGAAGCCTTCATTAACTCTTTTTTGTCTGTTATGGAGTAGTCCCAATGGTAGGATGATGAGATGTCTATCCATACATGTATTTCTATCCATTTAGGGTATTGGTCTAACGATTATAATGTCCCCAATGGATATATTTCTTCACCATGGCGAAGTTCCATGTGTTGTTGTTCTGATATCCTGACGAAGCTCCAATTTTTCAAATTTTTCTTCTACGAGGTTTCCTATGGAACCTTTTGCAACTTGTCAATCTTAGCTTGATTCTTACTTGGATTTCTAGCCTTCTTCTCAGTGAGCTTCATATCGGTATGCCATTTTTCGTTCTGATTCTTATCTTCTTTTGACATTGTGACTTCACATTGTTGAGATCCTTTCCTAAGATTTGCAGGTGATCCTTCTTCTTTATCTGGAATAGGTAGTTCAATATTCAATGGTTCTTCTAGTGTTCTTGCAACTTCGACATCCAGGTCTCTAGTGTTAAATGGCTTTGATCTGTTCTTCTGTTCTTTGATCAAGTGTGCGATCCTTCTAGTCACGAATTCTTTTAATTCTTGCTTATTCTGTTCTAAAACTTCCTCTTCTTCTTTCCTCCTGGCCTAATCTTTTTCAATCCAAGGTTTTCCTAGTAGCATGGTAAATGGGGCACTATTCTCAATAATTTTAAAAATCTCAAAATATTCCTCTGTCGATGTTCCATTGGCATTCAAAGGTATCCGAGTGAGCTTTCCACATAGGTTTATCATCTTTCCTTTGAATAGTCATATTCCTCCTAGTGAAGAAATCATAGCAGGCTTCCATATAGCTTCCCACGTTCTCTCTATCATGATATTCACCTACGTTTCCTCAACTAGAATACAGTCAATGTCTAAGTCTCCTATTCTTTCTTCAAGGCATTATTTTTCTTTCAAGATCCTTGATAATCTGACATGTCAGTGATAATTCAGGGTTGCTATTATCTGTAGCAGTACTTTCTCTGATTCATCTTGGGATTATGTCATAATCTTAGTTTCGAGATTTGCCTTAGGGTTTTCTTGTCTCATGTTCATTCCTTCAAGATTAGCAATCATTCTAGGACAATCCAATACTTCATGGTCCATAGCTTTACAACAAAGACAACTAGGTCTTCTCCCAAGGCATTCCTTAGCAACATGCCCCGATATTCTACAACTGTAACAGAGGGTTAATCCTCTCTTTATTTTAAATGATCCCCAACCTTTCCTGTAATGGGCACTAGGATCATGGTAGTTAACCTGGAAAAAATTATTTCTAGGATCCTACATACACTTATTAGACCAAATATCCTTTCTATGCATAGGTATAACATATTTTTCACTATTCTTATCAGATCTACTCATATCAAATCGCCTTTCATCTATTAATACCCTAGTTTTCAAGCTAGGATAGAATCTATCAAACATACCTAGATCCATACTTTTGAAACAAAAATTTCCACTTATCTTACTTCTACAGAGAACAAGGCTTTCATATCTAGAACTTTTCAATATTCTTACCTTTATTAGAGCACATAGATTTCATATCTTACCTCTTTTAATCAAGAATTCTCACTTTTACCTTTCTTAGGGAATAAAGCTTCTGGATCTTACCTCTTTTGTTTAGATCAGAATTTTTTTCCTTAGTACAGAGATTACCAAAATAGTAGAGTACTGCACACTAGAGCAATAGATCTACGCACAGAACTTTCACAATTTCAAATCGGATCTTTGCACAGAGCTTCTTCTTCCACAGTTCCCAACAATTCATAGTTTCATATCCCGGAAACGAAACCATTTGTTGGCACATGGGCAGACCCAGGGTTAAACACTACAATAGCGCACCAAAAAAACCCTAACTACCATCCCTTTTGGCAATACCTGCAAAGCCGATGAAGTCTCACCCGAGGTAGAGGCAGGGGTGGTTGCAGGATTCAAGTGTCTACAACCTTAGCTGGGACACAGATCTGTGATTATAACACTTAATAGAGAACTTAGCACCGTTAGTTCGTCATTATCTAACCAATATCTACTTCGTAGAGAAAACAAATCATCAGAACATTCACCCTGATCTAATGTATATAAGCACTTAGCGAAGGAATTAGATCAGATCTAGCGGATTCAAGCACTAAGAAAGTTCACAGATGTCATATCTACCGTCCAGATTCATCATAAGCACAAAGCATAAATAGATCTATCTATCTATGTCAAAGCACTTAGCAGACAACACCTAAACACATCAGAACATCGTATAGAGAAGACTAACACAATATTTACATGGTTCACTCCCACCCTGGGGCTACATCCACCAACTCTTCTTCTTTATTAGCTTCAATCAGTAATCTACATTCACAGAGACAAAAACCCTTACTCCACATAAGACAGGAGATCTACGCAACTCGCTAGATCCTCCTTCCTTGTGTTACAACACAAATCCCTCCACAGTCTCCTACAATGACTTGCACTTGGCTCTGCAAGTCTCACACAGTATGCATGAAGCCTTACACTTCTTGATTAGACAGATTCAACTCTTAGCACTTAGCCAACTTGCACAACACTTGTGTTTTTTTATTACATTGCCTAGCCTTCTATTTATACATACAAAATAGGCCTAAACATGAGTAAACCCATGGGCCGACATCCCATTCCCGTTACATATTTCCAAATCCCAAAAAAGGACCCAAAAAGGGGCCGAGATCCTGCGATCTCTGCTTCGTCTTGTGCTCGGTCTTCGATAGGCTGTCGAAGTCCCAAAATAGGTCAAACTTGACCAAGGATCTCCCAAAACTTGGTCAAGGGCCAACACCTTTCTTTTGTTCTTACACTTTGAATTGAAAGTGTTGTTTCTCTCATGCACAAAAAGTGCATGTGCATTGGGTCCTTTTGTTATCCCCATTTTGATGAGCTTATCTTTCTCATGCATGAGGGATTCAATAAACTAATCCAATGTTGGAATTTTCCAGGTTTCTTCTGAAGTGAATCTGTTTGTATGGAATGATGAGATGAAAACAACAAAATCCATACCAAGTGTAATATCTCTAGGCTGAACTCAATTGTAATGTAAATTAAAATGTACTTAAGCTAGTGAGTTGTTTGATATCATTTTTTTTTATATGCACCTTTCGTGGCATAGTGCGCGCATGTATTGCGCAGTGAAATGATGAAGTGTGCACATTCTCGGATACTACGCACAACATCTTAAGTATGTGTGATATTGAGGCCAACGAGCCTTTGTGTATATGCTATATTATATAGGTTGGTGAGCCATTTTGTGATGATTAGGTTGGAGAGTCTAGATGTTAAAGGCCAGTGCGCCTATTTTTGTATATGTCTCATCATTAATATAAAATACATCGATGCGTGCATACCGACCATGATAAAAGAGTATGGGGGACTAAACTCCCCTAGTTAGGGAAAGGGAGGGGATAAAATTTAAGAAAAAGGGCTAAGCTAGGGAGATTAAGCCAAAAAGGAATATTATATTAATATTTATTAAAGTATAAAGTATGGGTAATTATTTTATCCTAAGTTCCAAAGTTGGGGACAAGTGGGCCAAAGTAGCTCCCAACATGACAAGTGTCAAGTTGGGGAGATGCATACATATTTTTTTGACTTAGTTCATTTTCCATTATTCTTCCTTACATCATTCAATCATCCAGTCAATCATCCATGAGAATTCACACACTCCTTGAGCTATCTTTCGTACCTTCATGTCATTGTACCTGAACCTGTATCCATAGACATACTTATTTGAGTAGTTGGTTATCTTCGGAATGGGACTAAAGAAGCGGGTTATTAGGCCCGTGGGATATTGAAGAGTCGGGTTTTCAGGCCCTTGATAAATTCCTCTCTGGGTGAGAGATTGTTGGGAATTTATTTCCTGAAGGTGCTAAACTACAGCTACAGGGCTCTGAGACTTCCTGTCCGGCCTGTTGCTAAATATTGGAAAGGAAGTGGGGCAGCAGAAGGAATATTTAGCAGAGAAGGGGAACACTTCCTGGGGTGGGACATGCATGTGGGGAGTGAGGTATTGTAGGCTATTAGTTTGAGTTGGCAGTTGTGACAGAGTCCTTCCTGTTGTCTATAAACCATTAGCCTGGTTAGGAATTCGTTTACCCGGGTGGAGTTTAGTCCCAGCTTGGGGGTGACCCACTGTTGAGAGTGATGAGCAGTGTAGTCTAAGGCTGGGAGTTTCATGGAAGGTATGCATGTAGCTAGTGCTATTCTTACCAAGATAAGTGTTATTGTGTGATAAATTTACATGCTGCATTATTATTTACGTGTTTATTTTTATGGGTATTGTCTGTATATGCTGCATGTATATGTTTACTTTTATTTCAGTATGAAACCATGAATTTACATAATGTATTTGTTTGTTTACGTTTTATATATAATGTTCCACAAGAGTTATGTGTGCATATTTTTTAATTGCATACAATTTGAAAACTTTACGTGGCATAACTCAGTTGGATGTTGGGTATGTTACAATATGTTCTGTAGAGAGAACAAAAGTGTTCTCTCGTGTATCGTGGCCTAGCCTAGGTGGTAGGGGATGTTACAATATGTTATCAGAGTTAGTTTTCAACACTGAGCCTAGATGGGACGAACAAGCTGAGTTGAAGTGAAATTTCACAAAGGAATTATTTCAAAGTGGCCAAATTTTGAGTGGCAGAGCATCCATGGTAAATTTTTGAAGCAACGACGCAGAATTGAGAAAATCCCCAATTTTTGTTGTTAAATTCATGGGGAAATGGAGACATTTGACCAAGTGGTGAGATATTAATGATTTAATATTTGTTCCAACAAATTCAAACCTATAATTGGTCGAATTTGAGGTTACAGTGAACCCATGATAGATGGAGCGAGATTAGTAAATAAAATTCTCAATTCGTGAATTGATTTTGGGGAAATCCGTTCCAGAAATGTCAAACCACAATGATTTATTGTTACATAGGTTGAATTGGTGTTATCGGGGTGAAATTGAGGAAATTTCATAAGTTTCCAAATGTTTATAGTAGAAATTCGGAAAAAGTTAAGCAAAAGCCCCAATTTCTGCAGCAGAATTCACGAGGAATTGATGGGCATAAAAATGAATGTGCATAGGTGGGAGCACAAAAAATGCATATTGTGTAGTAAAAATCTTGGGATATGTAAAACTTTAGTAGTGCGCAGAAAAATGTTAGTGTTCGGGTGCGCGCACTAAATTTTGGCACCGCGCAGAAAATTGTTGGTGTGCGGGTACGCGCGCTAAATTTTGGCACCGCGCGGAAAATGTTGGTGTGCAGGGGTAGATGATAAATTTATCATTACGCGGTGTGCATATGCATAATAAGGTGTGTGTGGTATGTACACACATAATAATGGCACACGTGGTGTGCGTAGTATTGGTAGAGCGCAAAGAAGTTTGGTTGGTGCGAACACAATGTGGGTATATGTTGTCATGCGACAATTTAATTAATGTTGCATGAAAAATATTGGTGCGCGGTGTGGGCGTACTAAAATATGGCATGGTGCAAAGCGTAAAGTGAAATGTTTGCGAAATATCAACGCGCAATACAAAAAATGTGTGAAACGATTATTAGTACCAGAACCAAAACTGTGCGCGGTGGATATTGGCACGTGACACAAAGTAGTGCGCGCAAGTTATTGGCATGATAGAGAAGTGACGCACAGTGGTTATAGGTGTGCGGAGCATGATTTACCTTGTTTTGTTGCTGCACATGGAAAATATGGGTTTACAAGTTGAAATTTGTGCACACAAAGTCGTTTGGAGGGTCAACAACAGCCGAAAAGCATCGATTTTCTGCGACATTTTATATCATTTGAATGTCATCTTTTTGCAGTTCATTTTTTAAGCCCTTAAGAGCGTTTTTAGCTACTCAAAAACCATGAGAACAGAGTGTAACAAGGTACACTCTATTTGTACAACTCAAATAAAAGAGCTCGAAGAGAGATTTCTATGGGTGTAAACCGTTCATCAAATGGAGCTTTCATGAGAAAGTTACAACACAAAGAATGGAGGGTAAATTTTAAGACCCGACTAACTTCCAAGAGCCATAACTTTCTTCTCCAGAATCAGATTCAAGTGCAAGAGAAGTCAATGGAACTCTATTGAGCCATAGAATACATTCCCAGATATGAATTAGATTTTTAGGCATGTTAAACATGTTTAATATGGCAAAGAAGGTACCTATAGCATTCCATACCAAAAACACGAATTGGCCTAGAACTTCGGCAAGTTGTAACTAGCAGCCAAGAACCCAGAAAAAGGGTGAAACTTGGACAAAGTGTCCATAATATATATATGAATAAAAAAAATTGATATTCTATGAAAAATCCAATGGATTAGGTGTGAAATTGCATAATTACAGCGCAGAGTTGAGCCTAGTTGAAAAATGAACAGAACAATTAATGAGAAACTTACAAATAATCATAACTTTCTGCTCAAGACTCGGAATTAAGCATGGAAGTAGGCATTGGAAAGGTATTGGATAGAGGAATCTAATTATCCATCCAAAAAATCTATATGGGTGCTCAATTTTTTAGGAAATCAGAAGAAAGAATTATGATATATTATTGAACCAAAATGGTTCATATTTTCATGAAATTGTTGAAACAGATAGCCTGACAAAGTTTTGTTGGTTGTAAATTTTGAAGATTTAACAACAAATAGACCATATCAGGATCATCACAGAGTCCATAGGAATAGAAGAGGCACAGGGGACTTACATCCAAGAATATGATATCAGAGGGATGGATGTCCATTTGGGCATTGAAGGAACAAACTCCAATGGACATGGAAAAGGAAGGGATGAAAGCATGAATATGGTAGAGACCATTAGAAAGTTACAGAAGGATGTCCAAAGCCATAAATATGATAATTAGAGGCTTATGCCAACCAAGGAGCAACAACAGGAGTTCAACATGAAGTTATTGTAGAGCTTGAACAAAATAAAAAATAAATTGGATAAGGAGAGTGGCTCAAGCAAATCAAGAAGTCACAGGTCTCCTGATGAGAAAATAAGAGCAAGAAGTGTTAGCAGACATCACCACCACTCCTAGAGGCATTCCAATAAGAGAGCACACAATAGCTCAAGTCCACCCCCTGTCAGGAAGCATAAGAGTTCTGGGGTGGATAAACTACAGGGATAAATGAACAAAATCAAACCTCTTACATTTGATGGTGAGCATAAGAAGGATGACGATGCAGAAACATGGTTGTTGGGAATGAGAAAGTATTTTCAATTTCATAATTATTCTTCTCGTGCAAAGGGAATAATTTCCATCTATAAAATCAAGGGAAAGACATCCATGTGGTGGGATTATCTTGTGCAGGTGCAACACATTAAAGAAAAAAGTGTTACTTGGAGGGAATTCAAGAATTATTTTGAGAAGAAATACTTGAGTAAGAGATATTATGATAAGAAAATGAAATATTTATTTGAACTCAAGCTTGGAAGTATGACCATAGATGAATATGAAAGAAGGTTTTTAGAACTGTTGAAGTATGTATATTTCATTAAGGATGAGACAGTTAAGATTCAAAGGTATTTGAGTGGATTTCCATCATTCATCAGTGAAAAAATATAGTATGATGATCCAAAGACATTGGAGGAGACGATAAGATGAGATAAATGCCTATATGATCAACAAAAATCAAGGCCAACTTTCCAAAACTCTTGGGAAGACTAAAAGAAATTCAAGATGGATCAAAGGAAGAAGGGATATAAGACACCATTCTTCATAAATAATCCTTAGGAACAACCAACTTATAGAGAACCCAGAACGATTGAGAAAGGGGGTCAAAAGCCAAAGCAGCCACCTATTCAATGTTGGGGTTGTAAAGGAGATCATATGTTCAAAGATTGTCCTCACAGAGGTGAAAAAGTGAGGACTTTTCACAATGTTAAGCAAGATAAAACAGTGGAGGACATGGGTAGAAATGTACCAAGGATCTAAATGTACCAAGGATCTACGCAGCTCTGGACAACAATAAAGCAGAGTATCAATCACATATGATTGAAGTGGAAGGTATGATCAACAACCAAACCATTGCAATTTTAATTGATTCAGGAGCTAGTCATAGTTATATAGATCCTACGATGGTGTAAAGTTTGCATTTTCTAGGAAGTAAGCATGGAAAATCTTAGTTGGTGTAGTTGGCTACCGAAGCCAAAAGAAAATTTCATGAGATGGTTAAGTCATGCCTTATGGACATGAATGGACTGAACACTAGGGCATATTTGAACATCTTTCCTTTCGGTTCCTATGACTATCTAATTGGGATGGATTGGATGGATCAACATCATGCTATCCTAGACTATAATAACAAGGCATTCAATTTCTTGGATGAGGAAGGGAGCCTAAGGAAAGTGTAGGGAATTCCTAGGGAAGTACCCATCGAAGAAATTTCAGCATTGCAACTGAAGAAATGTTACAGGAAAGGGTGTCAAATATTTGTAGCACATATGGAAGAGACACCTAAAGATAAGGTGCCAAATTTGGAAGATCATGCAGTCCTTGAAGAGTTTGAATATGTGTTCAAGGAGGTACCAGGACTACCCCCAAAGAGAGAAATTTATTTCTCTATAAATTTAGTGCCTGGAGCAACTTTAGTGTCAAAGACTCCATATAGAATGAGTACACCGGAATTGAAGGTGTTGCAAATGCAACTTGAAAAAATTCTGAAGAAGGGGTATATACACCCAAATATGTCACCTTGAGGTGCCCCAGTCTTCTTCGTGAAGAAGAAAGATGGGACATTAAGATTGTGCATTGATTTCATACAGTTCAATAAAGTGATTATAAAGAACAAGCATCATTTTCCAAGGATTGATGATCTCTTTGATCAATTGAAGGATGCAAAGATATTTTCAAAGATATATATCATGTCAAGATACCATCAGGTAAGGATTAAAGAGGAATATATCATCAAGACCTCCTTCAGGACAAGGTATGGTCATTATGAGTTCACAGTGGTGCCATTTGGGTTGTCAAATGCTCCAACCGTTTTCATGTGCTTAATGAATGGTGTTTTCCGAGAATATTTAGACAAGTTTGTCATTGTATTTATAGATGATATTATTATATATTCTAAGTTAGGAGAATATCATGAGCATCATTTGAGGATGGTGTTGCAAATATTAAGGGAACATCAGTTGTATGCCAAATTGAGCAAGTGTTTATTTTATCAGAAGCAGATTCATTATTTGGGACATATCATTTCAAAGGATGGGATAGCAGTGGATCCTGAGAATATAGAAGCCATTAGAGAATGGACAGTTCCAAAGAATGTGATATAGGTCAGATCATTCATGGGATTTGCAGGCTACTATAGGAGATTTATTGAAGGATTTTCAAAGATTTCACACCCAATCACTTCCTTGCAAAGAAAGGGTGTGAGTTTCAGTGGACATTGGATTGTGAAAAGAGTTTCCAACGCTTGAAACAATTATTAACAAGTGCTCCAATACTAAGGATTGTAGATCCAAATGAAGACTTCATTGTATGCACATATGCATGTAAAGAAGGACGTGGTGGAGTCCTCATTCAAAATGGGTTTGTTACATGTTATGAATCAAGGAAGTTGAAGGAGCATGAAAGACACTATGCCACTCATGATTTGGAGTTGGAAGCCATAGTGCATGCCTTGAGGAAATGGAGACACTACCTCATGGGGAAAATGTCTGAACTGAGGACAGACCATAATGGTCTAAAATATTTATTTGACAAACCAAATCTAAATGCTAGGCAAAGCAGATTGTTAGAATTTCTAAGTGAATATGACTTTGATATAAATCATATCAAGGGGAAAGAGAACAAAGTGGTTGATGAACTCAAAAGAAGAGTGCATGAAGTGCATGATACAACCATTAGCATGTACCAATCAGATTTGAAACACAGAATTATAGAGGCTGCAAAATTAGATTTGCAATACAAGGAATTAGTGGTGAAATTACAGCAAGGTAATTTGCACTAGAATATTGAAGAATACAAGCTAGATAATGATGAAATTCTCATGTATAGGGGAAGAATTTATGTACCAATTTCTAATGAATTGAAAAAACTGATATTGAGGGAAATGCATAATGTACCTTATGTTGGGCACCCAGGTTATCAGAAAATTATTGCATCTATCAAGAACCAATATTATTGGCCAGGAATGAAGAAAGAGGTTGTTGATTTTATTGCCAAATGTTTGGAATGTCAGAAGGTAAAGGCTAAGCATAGACACCCAAATAGTTTTCTACAACCCTTACCCATTACCAAGTGGAAATGGGAAGTTGTGACAATGTATTTCATTACCAAACTTCCCAGAACAAACAAGCAACATGATTATATCATGGTAGTGGTGGGTAAGCTTACTAAATATGCCCATTTTATTCCAGTTAAGATCACTCACAAGGAAACCAACATTGATGATGTTTATATGAGGGAAATTTCTAGGTTACATGGAATACCCAAGAAAATTGTGTCTGACAGATGTCCAAAATTTACCTCAAAGTTTGGGAAAGGATTATTTAATGGGTTTGGAACAAATTTGAATTTTAGCACAACTAATCATCTAGAATCAGATGGACAAACAGATAGGGTGAATCAAGTAATTGAGGATATGTTGAGAATGTATGTGATTGATAAACCATCAAAATGGGAAGACTATCTACACTTGGTAGATTTTTCTTATGAAAATGGGTACCAAGCATCTCTAAAGATGAGCCCATTAGAGGCACTTTATGGCAGAAAATGAAACACACTGGTAAGTTGGGATAACCCAACAAACAGAGCAATGGTTGGGCCAGATTTTCTCATGGAATTGGAGGAGCAAATGTTGAAAATAAAAAAAAATTAAAGGCTGCCCAAGACAGGCAGAAAAGCTATGCTGATAAAGGAAGAACTCACGGGGAATTTAAAGTGGGAGACCATGTATTCTTGAAAGTGAAAGCCAACAAAATTTTCCTAAAGTTGGGAAATTGTTCAAAGTTGGAAACTCACTATTGTGGGACGTTTTAAATCCTAGAGAGAATTGGTCCAGTGGCTTATATGATTGCATTGCCTACATCTGTCTGTTCATAATGTAATCCATGTATCATTTCTCAAGAAATATATACCTGATGCTAATCATGTTAATCATTGGAATGTGATTTAGGTGGAGCAAGAAGGCGTTTTCCAAGTGCATCCGGTACGCATTTTGGACCGGAAAATCAAACAGCTCTGGAATTGATCCATAAGGCTTGTAAACGTCCAATGGACCTGGTATGGTCTTGAGTACACTACTTGGGAGCATGAGGATGCAATGCGAGCATAATACTTGCATATATTTTAGGATTTTTGAAATTTAGTTGTGTATGAGTACATAATGCACTGAGGACAATGCATAAATAAGGGGAGGGGATTGTAATATCCCTAGGCTAAACCCAATTGTAATGTAAATGAAAATGTAAATGTACTTAAGTTGGTGAGCTGTTTGATAATATTTTTTTTGTATGCACCTTTTGTGGCATAGTGTACGCGTGTACTGCGCAGCGAAATGATGAAGTGTGCACATTCCACGATACTATGCGCAACATCTTAAGTGTGCGCGATATTGAGGCCAATGAGACTTTGTGTATATGCTATATTATATAGGTTGGTGAGTCATTTTGTGATGATTAGGCCAGAGAGTCTAGATGTTAAGGGCCACTGCGCCTATTTTTTTATATGTCTCATCATTAATATAAAATACATCATTGCACGCAGACCGATCATGATAAAAGAGTATGGGGGACTAAAATCCCCTAGTTAGGGAAAGGGAGGGGCTAAAAGTTAAGAAAAAGGGATAAGATAAGGATATTAAGACAAAAAGGAATATTATATAAATATTTCTTAAAGTATAAAGTATGGGTAATTATTTTATCCTAAGTTCCAAAGTTGGGTACAAGTGAGCCAAAGTAGCTCCCAACATGACAAGTGTCAAGTTGGGGACATGCATACATATTGTTTGGACTTAGTTCATTTTCCATTATTCTTCCTTCCATAATTCATTCATCTAGTCAATCATCCATGAGAATTCACACACTCCTTGAGCTATCTTTCGTACCTTCATGTCATTGTACCTGAACTTGTATCCATAGCCATACTTGTTTGAGGTTTTGGTTATCTTGGGAGCGGGACTAAAAAAGCGAGTTGTCAGGCTCATGGGATATTGAAGAGGTAGTTTTGGCATAGGGGAATACCCAGGGTTCAACGCTTCAACAACGCACCAAAAAAACCCTAACGACCGACCCTTTCGACAACACCTGCGAAGTAGATGAAGTGTCACCCGAGGTAGAGGAAGGGGGGGTTGCAGGACTCAGATGCCTGCAACCTAGCTGGGACACATATCTATGATTACAATACCTTAACAGATCACTTAGCAATTAACATTCATCAACATTAAATATTTTTTCACATCGCAGATTGAAATCCTAGTTACAGAGAAGCGCAGTATTCAACAAGATCTAATACATCCAACACTTAGAACATAGAAATAGATCATATCTAACATTCATTCACATTACTAATCACTAAGATATTATATCAGATGAACCTAAAATATATCATTTCACTAAGCATACATCACATCAATAACATAACAACGTGGTTCACCCCACTATGGGGCTACGCCCACCAACTCTTCTCCTCTTTATTGTCTTCTTTCAATATTCTACAAGAACAAAGACACAAGAACCCACTCCACATAGGACAGGAGATCTGAGTGCACCTCGCCAGATCCTCCTTCCCCAAGCTAGGTTTAAGAACAAATCCTTCTTATAATCTGCACACAAGTTGCTTACGATCACTTGCACTTGGATCTATAAGTTATTAACACACAGTATGCACAAAGCCTCTAGCTTTGCACTAATATGATTCTACTAGATCTCTCCTAATTACATCGCCTAGCTTTCTATTTATACATTACAAAAGGGCCTAAACATGGGTAAACCCATGGGTCGACATCCCATAACCGTTACATAAATCCTAAACCCAAAAAATTCCCTAAGAAGGGGCCGAGATCCTGTGATCTCCGGTTCGCCTGGCGCTATGTCTTTGACCAGCCTATTGAAGTACTAGAATCTGTCAAACATGAACCAAGTTCTCCAAAACTTGGTCAAGGAGAAAAAGGCCCCCAACACTCACCTGTGAATTGTCTCGAGTCACTCTGATATGGGTAACTCTTCCTCAAATGCCTTGAGCTTGGCTCAAGCTTCTTCGACCTGTTGCTTCGTCAGAGCCTCCTTCTCAGTGAACTCTTTAATAACCTTCTTCGTCACAGGTCCTTCCAAGCGTTGTTCAAATGAGGCGACTACTTGTTCTAGCTATACACCTTTTCCTTCAATCTCCTCAAAAAGTGTGTAGGCTTCATCCTGCACTGGTTGGAGTCTTTGGGTTACTTCCATGACCTTGTTCTGAATGGCATGGGCATGTTGCTGAACCATGCATTGTTCTTGGGATATTTTCATTCTCTCAACCGACAACAGTAGCTTCAATTGTGCTTGCACTATTTCTACTTGCTGCTTTTCCTCTAGGAGTTGTGACTCTAGTGTCCTGAGCTCAGGGTCCTCTGCAAGGCACTCGTAGGTCTGTGAACTTTGACTATTGAGTTTTTTGCATTCTGAGGCCAATGCCTTAATTCTATGGACTGCACTTCAGGCAGTTTCTTCTCTCTGGTCTCGCACTTCCTGCGGAGTGCTTGGAACTTCTTGTAACTCCAGTTCAACTATCCTCTATTGGATATGTTGAATGGCTTCGGTAAGCTTCCCTACTTGTATTTGTATTGGGTCTTATTCCATCTATTCTAAACCCATCAGTGAAGTTCTCTAATGACTTCTTCTTTAAATCCAATCTGCTCTACGAGAAGTTGTTCCTTCTCCTTCTGGATCTGTGCTCTATCCTCTTCAAACTTGGCTTGGATGTCATATTTTTCCTATTGCACAACCTGACGTTGTTCTATGGCTTCCTCTTTTTCTTTCTTTAAGGCCTCTATGGCTTGGTATTTTTCTTCCTGAACACGACGAAGGTGAGCTTCGGTCGCATATGCTATTCGACAGAGCTAGGTAGGTTTGTCTCCCAACTTTGTTCCTTCTAATGACAGGGGCATAGTAGACACTGCGCAGCTACATTGGATGGATTTTTGTACCCCTTTCATCTCTTATTCAATTATTTCATACATGGTCTCTTGTTTGGATTCATTGTTCTATAATATATCTTCTGATATATCTGAGATAGCGGCGATGATGAAATCTATGTCATCCATCATGAGCACAGTATGCATCTGTGGTTTAGTAGCTTTGGACTTCTTCCATGATGTAGGTTTCATGGGGGACACCTTTCTTTTCTTAGAGGTCTCACCTTCATCAATAGGGTCCCTAGGAGGTGTTACTTTTCCTTGTTTCTACTTGTCTTATTCTCCTTTGTATTCTTATTTGTCTACTTCATCATCACCTCCCCCTCTAGGTGATTCTGAAGCAATCTCTTATGATGCACTGTCCAACTTCCATACCTCTTCCATTTTCTTCCTTCTGCTATTGTTGGGTGCATCATACTCTTCGTGAGTGACCAGAGGACTTCCAATTAGGTTGGGGTCGGACAGTTCTGCCTGGTCGACTGGTACAAGGAGCTATGTGGGCCACTCGTTAGTTAGTTCTTCCATGTCCTCCTCAGTGAGATTGCAGTAAGATTGGATCTCATATTTATGTTCATCTCTTTTTGCAGTGATATAAATAAAATGTCTATCTACACGGAAATTCACAAATGGTCTGAACTTGTGCAGGGTATTTGGTGTCATGCAAGGGGAAGACTCAATAGCCCTCTTCAACTGCAGGTAATAGGTGTGTAACAATGCATTTTACTACCATTGTTTAGCCATGTTGTTCGAATCCTATAGCGTGGTGAATTTTGCAGTTAAGGGTTCTGATGGCTCAATCTCAGGGAAGGTCGCACCTTCTGGCATCTCCCAAGCAATGAAGTCGATGAGGATCAACAACCAACTAAAGTGGAACTCGTAGCCCCGATCCTGATCTTCGTGACAATATTTCTCTAACTAGTTGATGAGGTAGCTCACCTAGTTCATTTGTATCCCTTCCACGCATTTTCCTACAAGGTTGACGACAAACCCCGTGACCTGCGTGGGTTTGTTCTTCCTTACTAGCTTACCAACAATCAACTAGAAATATAGGTTCACTATGTCATTATGGATGGAGGCTACCTTGTAGCCCCACTTCCCTTTTACAAATCACCATAGGTGTCTTTGATTTTCTTCACCAGGGTGCGATATGCAGTCTTTCCTGGGTAAAAGTCTTGTGGGTCTGGTCCTTGCATGCTTAATCCAGTGATCCGATGGATCAGTGCCATATCGACTGTGATACGCCTATCCAACCATAGGTAACTTCCATTGAATCATGACAATAGGATTTTAACGCAAGCATTAACCTCCTGGTGCCTTCCAAAGTGGGGTATCTTCATTACATTCAGGATGGTGGACCTCGCGTGTCTATGGTCCATGGCTGGGGGATGATATTTGACTTCTTCCCCTTTGTCTTGGTCAAATACTTGTATGGTGTGATCATGCCATAGTTCTTGCGATATACTAAGTTATAGTCGTCGATCTTCAACGTCAGAATCCTCTCCAACTATGGTTTGACTGAGCATATTCCCTTCGGTAGGTACGCAATGATCACTGCATAGTCAAAGCCCCTTGGGATTCTGTCATGACTCACCGTGCCAGGAAGAGGCAGGATGTAGTCAGGCAAGATAGATGGGATGATATTCACATTCTCTAAGTCATCATGATGCTTCATTCGTTTCTTTGTCGCAGCTCGAGAAGGTCCAAATCCACGAGCAGTCGACGAGGATGCTTTCACTCCTCTAGTCGATGAGGATTGGATGCCTACAAACATCACCTTCTCAAACATGAGGCCTATTAGGATATCTTCGATGACTTTTTATACTGCGCTAATTTCGTTCAACATGCACAGTTGAGATATGATATCTCAGGTCGGTGAACAAACACTCACTGTAACATCATGGGTGGTGAGGTCTCAATAATCAAGGTGCGATAATAATCATCTCGAATAATCACAATTGGAAAAAGTGTTCTCAGTGCAATGCTTGATGGGATAAATAAAAATCATCATAATAGATCCCTCCAATGGGTAGGAACGCTTTAATCAATGCAATTTTAGTTGTTATGGTGTGGTGCCAATGGTCCAGTGGTGAACATTCTGGTAATAGCTACATTTTCAGCCGTTCTAGAGCGTCATTCTAATGGTCAGGACGCCTCCAACAGTCATATTGCTTCGTCATGGAGAAGTGCCAATTTACGTTGTTTTGATATCCCGACGAAGTTTTGGTTCTACAAACCTTCCTTCTGCAAAGTTCACTTTGGAACTTCCCACAATTTCTCTAACTTTTCTTTCTTCTTACTGAGCTTTCTAGCCTTCTTTCTTGAAATCTGAGTCACTGGTTTCCTCTTTCCATTATCGTTCTTATCTCCTCTTCGCATGGTAAATTTGCACTGTGGAGGGTATTTCATAGGGTTCAAGGGTAATACTTCTTCTTGTTCTAGAGTAAGTTCTCTACTCTCTTGCATGGATAATTTTCTTAATATTTCCTACGTTCGTTCAACTTCGACAGCCTATTGTCTGGCCCTAAGTTTCTTCGACTTGTTCTCCTATTCTTCTACTAAGTGCACTATTCTCCTAGCCATGAAATCTCTTAGTTCTTGCTTTTTCTGTTCTAGATCCTCCTCTTCTTGTTTCCTTCATATCTGATCTTTCTCAACCCAAGTTTTTCCTAGCAAAATAGCAAATGGGGTGTTGTTCTCAACAAATTTAACGACCTCAAATTCTTCTTTTGTCGAAGTGCCATGAGCACTCATAGTTTTCAGGGTAAGTCTTCCAAATAGGGTTATCAACTTTCCTTTAAATAATCCTATTCCTCCCAATGAAGGAACCATAGCAGGCTTTCCCAAAATTTCCCAAGTTCTTTCTGTCATGATATTCACCTGTGTTTCCTCATCCAGAACACAGTCTATGTTGAAGTATCCTATTATTTTTTCTATGCACTCCTTCTCTTTTAATATCTCTGATAAGTTGATATCTTTGTGATCGTTCAGGGTTTCTTTCATCTTCAATAATATAGCCTCTGATTCTTTCTAGTTCTTAGTCTCTTGGCCTTCCTCGTGGTTTTCTTGTCTCATATTCATCTTTTCAACTTTGGCAATCATTCTAGGGTAGTCCAAAACTTCATGTCTAGTAGCCTTACAACAAAGGAAAATAGGACCTCTACCAAGGCATTCCTTATCAAGATGTCTCGGTCTTCTACAACTATAGAAAAGAGTTAATCCTCTCTTTATTTTAAATGACCCCCAACCTTTCCTGTACTACTCACTGGGATCATAGTAACTAACCTAAGAAAAACTCTTTCTAGGATCACGCATCCATTTGTTAGTCCAAACATTATTTCTATGCATAGGAATAACATATCTTTCATTATTTCTATCATATCTATTCATATCAAATCTTCTTTCTTCTACTTGTACCCTAGTTTTCAAACTAGGACCAAATCTATTAAACATACCTAGATCCATTATTTTGAAATAAAAATTTTCACTTATCTTACCTTTATCATAGCATAAAGCTTCAAGATCTTACCTCTTTTGTTTATATTGGAATTCTCTTGTTAGCACATAGCTTTGCAAGTGAAGTAGAATGCCGTGCACTAGGGAAACAGATCTATGCACAGAGCTTTCTCTTTTCTCCAGTTCCCAACAATCACAGTTTTAGGTCCCGGAAACATAACCATTTTTTGGCATAGGGGTAGACCAAGGGTTCAATGCTTCAACAACGCACCAACAAAACCCTAACTATTGGCCCTTTCGGCAACACCTGCGAAGCAAATGAAGTCTCACCCGAGGTAGAGGCAGGGGGGGTTGCAGGACTCAGATGTCTGCAACCTAGCTGGGACACAAATATGTGGTTACAATACCTTAACAAAGCACTTAGTAGTTAACATTCATCAACATTTAACCCTTATTCACATCACAGATTGAAATCCTAGTTATAGAGCAACACAATATTCAACAAGATCTAATACATCCAACACTTAACACATAGAAATAGGTCAGATCTAGCATTCATTCACATTACTAAGCACTAGGCTATTATATCAGATGCACCTAACATATATCATTACAATAAGAATACATCACATCAATAACATAACAACTATAATGCACAAAGAAACCACAACACAGGATATATGTGGTTCACCCTAGTGTGGGGTTATGTCCACCAACTCTTATCCTCTTTATTGTCTTCTTTTAATGTTCTACAAGCACAGAGACATAGGAACCCACTCTACATAGGAAAGGATATATTTGCACACCTCGCCAGATCCTCCTTCCCAGATTTAGGTTTAAGCACAAAGCCTTCTTATAATATGCACACAAGCTTCTTACAATCACTTTCACTTAGCTCTGCAAGTTCTTAACACAGAGTATGCACAAAGCCTCTAGCTCTACAATAATCTGATTCTACTAGATCTCTCCTACTTATATCACCTAGATTTCTATTTATACATTACAAAAGGGCCTAAACATGGGTAAATCCATGGGCTGACATCCCATACTCGTTACATAAACCCTAAACCAAAAAAATGCCCTAAGAAGGGGCCGAAATCCCGTGATATCCACTTCTCCTGGTGCTCTATCTTTGACCAGCTTGTCGAAGTCCAAACATTGTTTAAACGTGACCCAAGTTGTCCAAAACTTGGTCAAGGTCCAACAAGTGGGTTGTCAAGCCCGTGAGCAATTCCTCTATGGGTGAGAGAATTGCTCGGAATTGATTTCCTGAAGGTGCTAAACTATAGCTATAGGGCTATGAGACTTCTTGTCTGGCCTGTTGCTGAATCCCGAAAAGGATGTGGAGCAGCCGAAGGATTGTTGATAAGAGAAAGGGCACACTTCTTGGGGTGGGTCAAGCATGTGGGGAATGAGGGACTGTAGGCTGTTAGTTTGAGTTGGAACCTGTGACAGAGTGCTTCCTGTTGTCTATGAACCATTAGCCTGGTTAGGAATCCATTTAACCCGGTGGAGTTTAGTACCATCTCGGGGGTGACCCACTGTTGAGAGTGATGAGCAGTGTGGTTTAAGGCTGGGAGGTTAGTGGAAGGTCTACACACAGTTGGTGTTATTATTACCAAGATAAATGTTAATTGTGTGATAAATTTACATGCTTCATTATTATTTACATGTTTATTTTTATGGGTATTGTCTATATATGATGCATGTATATGTTTACTTTTATTTCAGTATGAAACCGTCCATTTACATAATGTATTTATTTGTTTGTGTTTTATATATAATGTTCCACAAGAGTTTTGTCTGCATATGTTTTAATTGCATGCAGTTCGAAAAATTTGCGTGGCATATCTCAGTTGGATGCTCGGTATATTATAGTATGTTCTATAGAGAGAATGAAATCATTCTCTCGTGTATCATGGCCCCGCCTGTGTGGCCAGGGACGTTACACCAAGTTTTTCCAAGATAGAAAGGATTAACTGATTGTGTTGAGTGGATTTTTCTATTCCACATCCCTTTAGATGAAGGAGAAGGGACTTAAACTTCGTAAAGAAGTCATGGAGATTATCAAAATTCCTAGGATCTAAGTAATTTATCTTGACCTCGAGCATATGGCCTCTCATTTCATCCTATATTCCAAACAAATCCTCCAACTTTGTCTAAATCGCATCTTGTGTTGTACAAGATTCAATGTGAAACAAACACTTGGGGGACATAGACACATAGAGGAGGCCATAGAAATCATCCATTTTGTTGAGATACATATTCTTCTTGATAGAAGAAGTTGGCTTCACCTCTGTAGCCATAGTAATCCGGTACAAGCCTCTACATTTGAGTTGATGTGGAACTTTTATCTTCCACTAGAATAAGTTATGAGGCATGAGAAGTATTTCTAGTGAGTAATCCATCTTTTTTGACAACATCTTCCTCCTTTACCTACAAATAGAAATTTGTATGTGCTTTCTCCTAGAAATAAAGGCTTTGATACCATGTGAAGTTTTCACAGTGAACCTAGCTAGTAGAAAATTCACACAAACTTGCAAGAGAAAGAGGAGAGGAGAGAAAAAGAATGAATTGTACTAATTGATTGATTAAAATGGTAAAATACACATGATATACTCTACATGGATAATTTAATGCATCATAGTAGTGAAATAGATAGATCTTGACACTCACTAAGAGAAATCAAAGTAATTTTCCACCTAGTCCTAGTTAACTTGTCTAGGCAATCATCAATTAACTAAGTCACACATGCGTAAGTGAGAGAAATACATTTAATCACAATATATCCACCCTCTTGGACACATCCATGATATGCGTACTCATGTTAAGGAAACCAAGGTGAACATACAACTGTTGGTGATAAAATTGAGTTTGTCATGCATGAGTGACCTCCACTAGTCCAACTGAGGTGTAACTAACTCTAAACTAAAGAGGGAAGGAACCCTATTTTTTAGGAGGTGCCATAATTTGTATGGGAATGTTCTCAAGAGAGAATATTCTGATCTATGAAAGTGATCTCAACATTGGAATATCAACCTTAGGAAAATAATTACCTAGGTGAGGGTGTAATATCTTCAACAAGATCCTCCAACAGAGCACTACATCAAGATAAACTTTTATAGGGCCTCAAAGGGAAACCTGAGACCCTCTAGGGAAAGGGTTTTTTCCTTGACCCAATAGGAATCATCAGTACAATATTTTCAGTAAAGCTGGGAAATAACACTAACCATAGGGTGGAACTAGCTATTATGGTGAAAGGGCTACAACTGGAAAAGGATATGAGATATAATATCCTGATTGTGGAAGGAGACTCCTAATTTACCATTACAACTCTAGGTAATATCATTAATGGAGTTAATATGGAAAAAACATCCCACAATTGTATTTTATATTCAAGGTTAGGA
>SNQJ01S0051778.1:30594-75090 GCA_010110895.2 Picea sitchensis
GAAGTGTTTTAAGAATGTATTAATTAAGTATCCTAATCAGTTTATAGGAAATAGAAAAATGTTAGTCTATGTCCAAGAGAACCTATGCACCGTATGGTGACATGGCGATTCATGATGGCGATTCATGTCGAGTGGATATTGAGCCACATGTCATGTGAGGAGACAGGTACACTGTGGCAGTAGTCACCAAGGTGGAAAAAGAGACTCAAACTAAACCGTATATCTTTGAAGGTCAAACATAAGTTAAGTGTAGATGGAGCTAGAGTAGGGTAGTTAACCATCGTGCTAGTTGGCGACTCTGAAGAAATCAGGGTTTTTGGATCTGTAGGTCACATCTGTCAGAGTATGTGTAGTTGGAGAGAGTTTGTCAGAGTCGTCTAGGTGTAGGAATTAGCAAACCCTGATGGGAAGACTCCGACGAAGGAGAAAATATTTGAACTAACCAACGAGGAATTCATATGGGTCAAATGGAAAATGCCATGTCAAGTTCCATGTCGGATGGCACTAGTGATAGGAACCATGTGGTACTAAAGAGGAAAATTAATAAACGAAATACCAGAAACTTTAGGAGACTCTAACTTCTGATTCCGATTTCGGTCCTGAACATGGTTATATTCGTTGGAAAGATCTTGATGAGAAAAGGACGATGGTAACTTGTAGAAGAAGATTTGAGATGATTGAGGAAAAAGAGGAAATTTAATACCCCATCCCTTAGAAAGGTACTTAGGGGGTTGGGTGTGTGACACGGAGACAACTGGAGAAAGAACCCTCCATTAACTTCCACTCAAATATTTCCAAAATCCCTACCTACTTCTCTAGACCTAGAAGAAGACCTCCCATAATACACCAAACTAGGGCCACAATCTAAAAAAACCAATAAAATCACTAAACAAACTGTAATGGGTTACCTGGAGCCTAAAATATAATTCTCCTTGAAGCTAACCTAAGACTAAAGAAGCCCCTATTGTTCTCCTCATCCGGCTAAAAACATTGGTCAACTCCAAATTCCTATTGGTCAGAAAAAAAATGCATCCCCACTTGAATTAATATCAAATTTTTTCTCAACATTTCCAATCTCCATCTTCAACTATTATGACAAACTTGAGTCTTTATACGCCATTACCTCATGACTCACAACTCAATCTAGTTCTTTGTGTTTTGAACCCTATACTGATGCCATGAATCTCCACCACTATACATTATGTCAACAATGGGTGATGAGTAGTTCATACTCTTCTCTATTATCGCCCTCTCATCACACCCCAAAGCATTAAAATATCCTTGTTTCGAACTCGATGCTTCTATATTGCATGCCAGAGTGGTGACCTAGAAACACATATGTGTGGTTGTTTCCCCACCCATTGACACCCTATACAGGTGGTGATTATCCTTCTCATTCAACCTATTGAGTTCCTCTATGAGATACCAATGTATGTACCTCAATAAATGATAAACATTTGGGATGTTGTCTTGAGAAACTCCTTCATTTTCCAATCAATCCGTTAAGGTGTTTCCCTTATGTCTTACATGGGAGGGAATAATCATTGGTATTTGGTTAACTAGTTCTTCTACTAGTCCTAACCTTGAATATAAAATACAATTGTGGGATGTTTTTTCCATATTAACTCCATTAATGATATTACCTAGAGTTGTAATGGTAAATTAGGAGTCTCCTTCCACAATCAGGATATTATATCTCATATCCTTTTCCAGTTGTATCCCTTTCATCATACTAGCTAGTTCCACCCTATGGTTAGCGTTATTTCCCAGTCTTACTGAAAATATTGTACTGATGATTCCTATTGGGTCAAGGAAAAAACCCTTTCCCTAGAGGGTCTCAGGTTTCCCTTTGAGGCCCTATCAAAGTTTATCTTGATGTAGTGCTCTATTGGAGGATCTTGTTGAAGATATTACACCCTCACCTAGGTAATTATTTTCCTAAGGTTGATATTCCAATGTTGAGATCACTTTCATAGATGAGAATATTCTCTCTTGAGAACATTCCCATACAAATTGTGGCACCTCCTAAAAAATAGGGTTCCTTCCCTCTTTAGTTTAGAGTTAGTTACACCTCAGTTGGACTAGTGGAGGTCGCTCATGCATGACAAACTCAACTTTATCAGCAACAGTTGTATGTTCACCTTGGTTTCCTCAACATGAGTGTGCATATCATGGATGTGTCCAAGAGGGTGGATATCTTTTGATTAAATGTATTTCTCTCACTTACGCATGTGTGACTCAGTTAATTGATGATTACATAGACATGTTAACTAGGACTAGGTGGAAAATTACTTTGATTTCTCTTAGTGAGTGTCAAGATCTATCTATTTCACTACTATGATGCATTAAATTGTCCATGTAGAGTATATCATGTGTATTTTACCATTTTACTCAATCAATTAGTACAATTCATTCTTTTTCTCTCCTCTCCTCTTTCTCTTGCAAGTTTGTGTGAATTTTCTACTAGCTAGGTTCACTGTGAAAACTTCACATGGTATCAAAGCCTTTATTTCTAGGAGAAAGCGCATACAAATTTATATTTGTAGGTAAAGGAGGAATATGCTGTCAAAAAAGATGGATTACTCACTAGAAATATTTCTCATGCCTCATAACTTATTCTAGTGGAAGCTAAAAGTTTTACATCAACTCAAATGCAGAGGCTTGTACCGGATTACTATGGCTACAGAGGTGGAGCCAACTTCTTCTATCAAGAAGAATATGTATCTCAACAAAATGGATGAGTTCTATGGCCTCCTCTATGTGTCTATGTCCCCCAAGCGTTTGTTTCACATTGAATCTTGTACAACACAAGATGCGATTTAGACAAAGTTGGAGGATTTGTTTGGAAAATAGGATGAAATGAGAGGCCATATGCTCGAGGTCAAGATAAATTACTTAGATCCTAGGAATTTTGATAATCTCCATGACTTCTTTACGAAGTTTAAGTCCCTTCTCCTTCATCTAAAGGGATGTGGAATAGAAAAATCTACTCAACACAATCAGTTAATCCTTTCTATATTGGAAAAACTTGGTGTAACGTCCCTGGCCACCCAGGTCACGCCATGATACACGAGAGAATGCTTTCATTCTCTCTGTAGAACATACTATAATATACCGAGCATCCAACTAAGATATGCCACGCAAATTTTTCGAACTGCATGCAATTAAAACATATGCAGACAAAACTCTTGCGGAACATTATACATAAAACGTAAACAAAAAAATACATTATGTACATGCACAGTTTCATACTGAAATAAAAGTAAACATATACATGCAGCATATATAGACAATACGCATAAAAATAAACATGTAAATAATAATGCAGCATGTAAATTTATCACACAATTAACACTTATCTTGGTAATAATAACACCAACTGTGTGTAGACCTTCCACTAACCTCCCAGCCTTAAACCACGCTACTCATCACTCTCAACAGTGGGTCACCCCCGAGATGGAACTAAACTCCACCGGGTTAAATGGATTCCTAACCAGGCTAATGGTTCATAGACAACAAGAAGCACTCTGTCACAGGTTCCAACTCAAACTAACAACCTAAAGTCCCTCATTCCCCACATGCCTGGCCCACCCCAGGAAGTGTTCCCCTTCTCTTCTCAACAATCCTTCGGCTACCCCACTTCCTTTTCGTGATTCAACAACAGGCTATACATGAAGTCTCATGGCCCTATAGCTACAGTTTAGCACCTTCATGAAATCAATTCTGAGCAATTCTCTCACCCATAAAGGAATTTCTCACGGGCTTGACAACCCACTTGTTGGCCCTTGACCAAGTTTTGGACAACTTGGGTCACGTTTAAACAATTTTTGGACTTCGACAGGCTGGTCAAAGATAGAACGGTAGGAGAAGTGGATATCACTGGATCTCGGCCCCTTCTTAGGGCATTTTTTTGGTTTAGGGTTTATGTAATGAGTATGGGATGTTGGCCCATGGGTTTAACCATGTTTAGGCCCTTTTGTAATGTATAAATATAAATCTAGGTGATATAAGTAGGAGAGATCTAGTAGAATCAGATTATTGTAGAGCTAGAGGCTTCGTGCATACTCTGTGTTAAGAACTTGTAGAGCTAAGTGCAAGTGATTGTAAGAAGCTTGTGTGCATATTATAAGAAGGCTTTGTGCTTAAACCTAAATCTGGGAAGGAGGATCTAGCGAGGTGTGCAAATATCTCCTTTCCTATGTGGAGTGGTTTCCTATGTCTCTATGCTTGTAGAATATTAAAAGAAGACAATAAAGAGGATAAGAGTTGGTGGACGTAACCCCACACTAGGGTGAACCACATATATCCTGTGTTGTGGTTTCTTTGCGCATTATAGTTGTTATGTTATTGATGTGATGTATTCTTATTGCAATGATATATGTTAGGTGCATCTAATATAATAGCCTAGTGCTTAGTAATGTGAATGAATGTTAGATCTGATCTATTTCTATGTGTTAAGTGTTGGATGTATTAGATCTTGTTGAATATTGTGCTGCTCTATAACTAGGATTTCAATCTGCGATGTGAATAAGGGTTAAATGTTGATGAATGTTAACTACTAAGTGCTCTGGTAAGGTATTGTAATCACATATTTGTGTCCCAGCTAGGTTGCAGACATCTTAGTCCTGCAACCCCCCCTGCCTCTGCCTCGGGTGAGACTTCATCTTCTTCGCAGGTGTTGCCGAAATGGCCGATAGTTAGGGTTTTGTTGGTGCATTGTTGAAGAATTGAACCTTGGGTCTACCCCTATGCCAACAAATGGTTATGTTTCTGAGACCTGAAACTGTGATTGTTGGGAACTGGAGAAAAGAGAAAGCTCTGTGCGTAGATTTGTTTCCCTAGTGCACGACATTCTACTTCACTTGCAAAGTTATGTGCTAACAAGAGAATTCCAATATAAATAAAAGAGGTAAGATCTTGAAGCTTTATGCTCTGATAAAGGTAAGATAAGTGAAAACTTTTATTTCAAAATAATGGATCTAGGTATGTTTAATAGATTTGGTCCTAGTTTGAAAACTAGGGTACAAGTAAAAGAAAGAAGATTTGATATGAATAGATATGATAGAAATAATGAAAGATATGTAATTCCTATGCATAGAAATAATGTTTGGACTAACAAATGGATGCAGGATCCTAGAAAGAGTTTTTTTCAGGTTAGTTACTATGATCCCAGTGCACAGTACAGGAAAGGTTGGGGGTCATTTAAAATAAAGAGATGATTAACTCTTTTCTATAGTTGCAGAAGATCGGGACATATTGATAAGGAATGCCTTGGTAGAGGTCCTATTTTCCTTTGTTGTAAGGCTACTAGACATGAAGTTTTGGACTACCCTAGAATGATTGCCAAAGTTGAAAAGATGAATATGAGACAAGAAAACCATGAGGAAGGCCAAGAGACTAAGAACTAGAAAGAATCAGAGGCTATATTATTGAAGATGAAAGAAACCCTGAACGATCACAGAGATACCAACTTATCAGAGATATTAAAAGAGAAGGAGCGCATAGAAACAAGAATAGGAGACTTCAACATAGACTGTGTTCTAGATGAGGAAACACAGGTGAATATCATGACAGAAAGAACTTGGGAAATTTTGGGAAAGCCTGTTATGGTTCCTTCATTGGGAGGAATAGGATTATTTAGAGGAAAGTTGATAACCCTATCTGGAAGACTTACCCTGACAACTATGAGTGCTCATGGCACTTCAACAGAAGAAGAATTTGAGGTCGTTAAATTTGTTGAGAATAACACCCCATTTTCTATTTTTCTAGGAAAAACTTGGGTTGAGAAAGACCAGATATGAAGGAAACAAGAAGAGGAGGATCTAGAACAGAAAAAGCAAGAATTAATAGATTTCATGGCTAGGATAATAGTGCACATAGTAGAAGAATAGGAGAACAAGTCGAAGAAACTTAGGGCCATACATTGGGCTGTCGAAGTTGAATGAACGTAGGAAATATTAAGAAAATTATCCATGCAAGAGAGTAGAGAACTTACTCTAGAACAAGAAGAAGTATTACCCTTGAACCCTATGAAATACCCTCCATAGTGAAAATTTACCATGCGAAGAGGAGATAAGAACGATAATGGAAAGAGGAAACCAGTGACTCAGATTTCAGGAAAGAAGGATAGAAAGCTCAGTAAGAAGAAAGAAAAGTTAGAGAAATTGTGGGAAGTTCCAAAGTGAACTTTGCAGAAGAAAGGTTTGCAGAATCAGAATTTCGTCGGGATATCAGAACAACGTAAATTGGCACTTCTCCATGACAAAGAAATATGACCGTTGGAGGCGTCCCGATCTTTAGAACGACGCTCCAGAACGACTGAAAACGTAGCTATTACCAGAATGTTCACCATTGGACCATTGGGACCGCACCATAATGACTAAAATTGCATTGATTAAAGCATTCCTACCCATTGGAGGGATCTATTACGATGATGTCTATTTATCCCATCGAGCGTTGCACTGAGAACACTTTTTCCAATTGTGATTATTCGAGATGATTATTATCGCACCTTGATTATTGAGACCTCACCACCCATGTTGTTACAGTGAGTGTTTGTTCACCGACCTGAGATATCAGATCTCAAGTGTGCATGTCGGACAAAATTAGCGCAGTATAAAAAGTCGTCAAAGAGATCCTAATAGGCCTCATGTCTGAGAAGGTGATGTATGCAGGCATCCAAGCCTCATCAACTAGAGGAGTGCAAGCATCCCCATCGACTGCTCGTGGATCTGGACCTTCTCAATATCCGACAAAGAAACGAATGAAGCATCGTGATGACTTAGAGAATGTGAATCTCATCCCATCTATCTTTCCTGACTACATCCCACCTCTTCCTATCACGGTGAGTCGTGATAACATCCCGAGGGACTTTGACTACACAGTTATCACTGCATACCTATTGAAGGGAATATGCTCAGTGAAACCATAGTTGGAGAGGATTCTGACGTTGAATATCGACGACTATAACTTAGTATATCACAAGAACTATGGCATTCTCGCACCATACAAGTATTTGACCAAGACAAAGGGGAAGAAGTCAAATATCATCCCCCAGCCATGGACCATAGACATCGCGAGGTCCACCATCTTGAACGTAATGAAGATACCCCACTTTGGAAGGTACCAGGAGGTTAACGCTTGCGTTAAAATCCCGTTGTCATGATTCAATGGAAGTTAACTATGGTTGGATAGGTGTATCACAGTTGATATGGAACTGATCCATCGGATCACTGGATTAAGCATGCAAGGACCAGACCCACAAGACTTTTACCCAGGAAAGACTGCATATCGCACCCTGGTGAAGAAAATCAAAGACACCTATGGTGATGTGTAAAAGGGAAGTGGGGCTACAAGGTAGCCTCCATCCATAATGGCGTAGTGAACCTAGCCTTCTAGTTGATTGTTGGTAAGCTAGTAAGGAAGAACAAACCCACGTAGGTCACGGGGTTTGTCCTCAACCTTGTAGGAAAATGCATGGAAGGGATACAAATGAACTGGGCGAGCTACCTCATCAACCAGTTAGAGAAAGACTATCACCAAGATCAGGATCGGGGCTATGAGTTCCACTTTAGTTGGTTGTTGATCCTCATCGACTTCATTTCTTGGGAGATGCCAGAAGGTGCGACCTTCCCTGAGATTGAGCCATCAAAACCCTTAACTGCAAAATTCACCACGCTCTAGGATTCGAGCAACATGGCTAAACAATGGTAGTAAAATGCATTGTTACACACCTATTACCTGCAGTTGAAGAGGGATATTGAGTCTTCCCCTCACATGACACCAAATACCCTGCACAAGTTCAGACCATTTGTGAATTTCCACGTAGATAGACATTTTATTTATATCACTGCACAAAGAGACAAACATAAAGATGAGATCCAATCTTACTACAATCTCACCAAGGAGGACATGGAAGAAATAACTAATGAGTGGCCCACATATCTCCTTGTACCAGTCGACCTGGCAGAACTGTCCGACCCCAACCTAATTGGAAGTCCTCTGGTCACTCACGAAGAGTATGATTCACCCAACAATAGCAGAAGCAAGAAAATGGAAGAGGTATGGAAGCTGGATAGTGCATCATAAGAGACTACTTCAGAGTCACCTAGAGGGGGAGGTGATGATGAAGTAGACAAATAAGAAGACAAAGGAGAATAAGACAAGCAGAAACAAGGAAAATTAACACCTCCTAGGGACCCTATTGACGAAGCTGAGACCTCCAAGAAAAGAAAGGTGTCCCCCACGAAACCTACATCGCAGAATAAGTCCAAAGCTACTAAACCACAGATGCATACTGTGCTCATGATGGATGACATAGATTTCATCATCGCCCCTATCTCAGATATCTCAGAATATATCTTATAGCGCAATGAATCCAAACAAGAGACCATGTATGAAATAATTGAATAAGATATGAAAGGGGTACAAAAATCCATCCACTGTAGCTGCACAGTGTCTACTATGCCCCTATCAGTAGAAGGAACAAAGTTGGGAGACAAACCTACCCAGCTCCACCGAATAGCATATGCGACCGAAGCTCACCTTCATTGTGTTCAGGAAGAAAAATTCCAAGCCATAAAGGCCTTAAAGAAAGAAAAAGAGGAAGCCAGAGAACAACGTCAGGTTGCACAATAGGAAAAATACGACATCCAAGCCAATTTTGAAGAGGATAGAGCACAGATCCAGAAGGAGAAGGAACATCTTCTCGTAGAGCAGATTGGATTTAAAGAAGCAGTCATTAGAGAACTTCACTCTATGATGGGTTTAGAATATATGGAAGAAGACCCAATAGAAATACAAGTAGGGAGGCTTACCGAAGCCATTCAACATCTCCAATAGAGGATAGTTGAGCTGGAGTTACAAGAAGTTCCAAGCACTCCGCAGGAAGTGCGAGACCATAGAGAAGAAACTGCCTGAAGTGCATTCCATAGAATTAAGGCATTGGCCTCGGAATGAAAAAAACTCAATAGTCAAAGTTCGCAGACCTACGAGTGCCTTGCAGAGGACCCTGAGCTCAGGACATTAGAGTCACAACTCCTGGAGGAAAAGAAACAAATAGAAACAGTGCAAGCACAGTTGAAGCTACTGTTGTCGGTTGAGATAATGAAAAGATCCTAGGAACAATGCATGGTTCAACAACATGCCCATGCCATTCAGAACAAGGTCATGGAAGTAAACCAAAGACTCTAGCCAGTGCAGGATGAAGCCTACACACTTTTTGAGGAGATTGAAGGACAAGGTGCATAGCTAGAACAAGTAGTCACCTCAGTTGAACAACACTTGGAAGGACCTGTGACAGAGAAGGTTATTCAAGAGTTCACCGAGAAGGAGGCTCTGGCGAAGCAACAGGTCAAAGAAGCTTGAGCCAAGCTCGAGGCATTAGAGGAAGAGTTACCCATATCAGAGTGACTCGAGACAATTCACAGGTGAGTGTTGGGGGCCTTTTGTTCCTTGACCAAGTTTTGGAGAACTTGGTTCATGTTTGACAGATTTTGGTACTTCGACAGGCTGTTCGAAGACATAGCACCAGGCGAACCAGAGATCACAGGATCTCGGCCCCTTCTTAGGGAATATTTTGGGTTTAGGATTTATGTAACGATTATGGGATGTCGACCCATGGGTTTACCCATGTTTAGGCCCTTTTGTAATGTATAAATAGAAATCTAGGTGATATAATTAGGAGAGATCTAGTAGAATCAGCTTAGTGCAAAGCTAGAGGCTTCATGCATACTGTGTGTTAAGAACTTGTAGAGCTAATTGCAAGTGATCATAAGAAACTTGTGTGAAAATTATAAGAAGGATTTGTGCTTAAACCTAGCTTGGGGAAGGAGGATCTGGCGAGGTGCACTCAGATCTCCTGTCCTATGTGGAGTGGGTTCTTGTGGCTTTGTTCTTGTAGAATATTTAAAGAAGACAATAAAGAGGAGAAGAGTTGGTGGGCGTAGCCCCATAGTGGGGTGAACCACATTGTTATGTTATTGATGTGATGTATGCTTAGTGAAATGATATATTTTAGGTTCATCTGATATAATATCTTAGTGATTAGTAATGTGAATGAATGTTAGATATGATCTATTTCTATGTTCTAAGTGTTCGATGTATTAGATCTTGTTGAATACTGTGCTTCTCTGTAACTAGGATTTCAATATGCGATGTGAATAAGGATTTAATGTTGATGAATGTTAATTTATAAGTGATCTGTTAAGGTATTGTAATCATAGATATGTGTCCTATCTAGGTTGCAGGCATCTGAGTCCTGCAACCCCCCCTGCCTCTACCTCGGGTGACACTTCATCTACTTCACAGGTGTTGCCGAAAGGGTCGGTAGTTAGGGTTTTTTTGGTGCGTTGTTGAAGCGTTGAACCCTGGGTATTCCCCTATGCCAAAAATTCCTCTTCAATATCCCACGGGCCTGACAACTTGCTTTTTTAGTCCTGCTCCCAAGATAACCAACAACTCAAACAAGTATGGTTATGGATACAAGTTCAGGTACAATGACATGAAGGTATGAAAGATATCTCAAGGAGTGTGTGAATTCTCATGGATGATTGACTGGATGACTGAATGATGGAAGGAAGAATAATGGAAAATGAACTAAGTCCAAACAATATGTATGCATGTCCCCAACTTGACACTTTTCATGTTGGGAGCTACTTTGGCTCACTTGTCCCCAACTTTGGAACTTAGGATCAAATAATTACCCATACTTTATACTTTAAGAAATATTTATATAATATTCATTTTTGTCTTAAGATCCTTATCTTATCCCTTTTTCTTAACTTTTAGCCCCTCCCTTTCCCTGACTAGGGGAGTTTAGTCCCCCATACTCTTTTATCATGGTCGGTCTGCGCGCAACAGTGTATTTTATATTAATGATGAGACATATACAAAAATAGGCACAATGGCCCTTAACATCTAGACTCTCTGGCCTAATCATCACAAAATGACTCACCAACCTATATAATATAGCATATACACAAAGGATCGTTGGCCTCAATATCGCGCACACTTAAGATGTTGCGCATAGTATCCTGGAATGTGCACACTTCATCATTTCGTTGCGCAATACACGCGTGCACTATGCCACGAAAGGTGCATACAATTTTTTTTTTATCAAACAACTCACCAACTTAAGTACATTTACATTTTAATTTACATTACAATTGGGTTTATCCTAGGGATATTACAATCCCCTCCCCTTATTTATGCATTATCCTCAGTGCACTATGTACTCATACACAACTAAATTTCAAAAATCCTAAAAAATATGCAAGTATTATGCTCGCATTGCATCCTCATGCTCCCAAGTAGCATACTCAAGACCATACCAGGTCCATTGGACGTTTACAATCCTTATGGATCGATTCCAGAGATGTTTGATTTTCCGGTCGAAAATGCGTACCAGATGCACTTGGAAAGCGCCTTCTTGCTCCACCTAAATCACATTCCAATCAATAACATGATTAGCATAATGTATATATTTCTTGAGAAACGATACATGGATTACATTATGAACAGACATATGTAGGCAATGCAATCATATAAGCCACTAGACCAATCCTCTCTAGGATTTAAAACGACCCACAATAGCGAGTTGCCAACTTTGAACAATTTCTCAACTTCAGGGAAATTTTGTTGGCTTTCACTTTCAAGAATACATGGTCTCCCACTTTAAATTCCCTGTGAGTTCTTCCTTTATCAACATAGCTTTTCTGCCTATCTTGGGTAGCCTTTAATTTTTTTTTATTTTCAACATTTGCTCCTCCATTTCCATGAGAAAATCTGGCCCAACCACTGCTCTGTTTGTTGGGTTATCCCAACTTACCAGTGTGTTTCATTTTCTGCCATAAAGTTCCTCTAATGGGCTCATCTTTAGAGATGCTTGGTACCCATTTTCATAAGAAAACTCTACCAAGTGTAGATAGTCTTCCCATTTTGATGGTTTATCAATCACATACATCCTCAACATATCCTCAATTACTTGATTCACCCTATCTACTTGTCCATCTGATTCTAGATGATAAGCTGTGCTAAAATTCAAATTTGTTCCAAACCCATTAAATAATCCTTTCCCAAAATTTGAGGTAAATTTTGGACATCTGTCAGACACAATTTTCTTGGGTATTCCATGTAACCTAGAAATTTCCCTCATATAAACATCATCAATGTTGGTTTCCTTGTGAGTGATCTTAACTGGAATAAAATGGGCAGATTTAGTAAGCTTACCCACCACTACCATGATATAATCATGTTGCTTGTTTGTTCTGGGAAGTTTGGTAATGAAATACATTTTCACAACTTCCCACTTCCACTCGGTAATGGGTAAGGGTTGTAGAAAACTATTTGGGTGTCTATGCTTATCCTTTACCTTCTGACATTCCAAATATTTGGGAATAAAATCAACAACCTCTTTCTTCATTCCTGGCCAATAATATTGGCTCTTGATAGATGCAATAGTTTTCTGATAACCTGGGTGCCCAACATAAGGTACATTATGCATTTCCCTCAATATCAGTTTTTTCAATTCATTAGAATTTGGTACATAAATTCTTCCCCTGTACATGAGAATTTCATCATTATCTAGCTTGTATTCTTCAATATTCTGGTGCAAATTACCTTGTTGTAATTTCACCACTAATTCCTTGTATTGCAAATCTAATTTTGCAGCCTCTATAATTCTGTGTTTCAAATCTGATTGGTACATGCTAATGGTTGTATCATGAACTTCATGCACTCTTCTTTTGAGTTCATCAACCACTTTGTTCTCTTTCTCCTTGATATGATTTATATCAAAGTCATATTCACTTAGAAATTCTAACAATCTGCTTTGCCTAGCATTTAGATTTGGTTTTTCAAATAAATATTTTAGACCATTATGGTCTGTCCTCAGTTCAGACCTTTTCCCCATGAGGTAGTGTCTCCATTTCTTCAAGGCATGCACTATGTTTGTCAACTTCAAATCATGAGTGGCATAGTGTCTTCCATGCTCCTTCAACTTCCTTGATTCATAACATATAACAAACCCATTTTGAATGAGGACTCCACCAAGTCCTTCTTTACATGCATCTGTACATACAATGAAGTCTTCACTTGGATCTACAATCCTTAGTATTGGAGCACTTGTTAATAATTGTTTCAAGCATTGGAAACTCTTTTCACAATCCAATGTCCACTGAAACTTCACACCCTTTCTTTGTGAGGAAGTGATTGGGTGTGAAATCTTTGAAAATCCTTCAATAAATATCCTATAGTATCCTGCAAAGCCCATGAATGATCTGACCTCTGTCACATTCTTTGGAACTGGCCATTCTCTAATGGCTTCTATATTCTCAAGATCCACTGCTATCCCATCCTTTGAAATGATATGTCCCAAATAATGAATCTGCTTCTGATAAAATAAACACTTGCTCAATTTGGCATACGATTGATGTTCCCTTAATACTTGCAACGCCATCCTCAAATGATTCTCATGATCTTCTTCTGACTTAGAATATATAATAATGTCATCTATAAAGACAATGACAAACTTGTCTAAATATTCTCGGAAAACACCATTCATTAAGCACATGAAAACAGTTGGTGCATTTGACAACCCAAATGGCACCACTGTGAACTCATAATGACCATACCTTGTCCTGAAGGAGGTCTTGATGATATATTCCTCTTTAATCCTTACCTAATGGTATCCTAACATGATATATATCTTTGAAAATATCTTTGCATCCTTCAATTGATCAAAGAGATCATCAATCCTTGGAAAATGATACTTGTTCTTTACAATCGCTTTATTGAACTGTCTGAAATCAATGCACAATCTTAATGTCCCATCTTTCTTCTTCACGAAGAAGACCAGGGCACCGCAAGGTGACGTATTTGGGTGTATATACCCCTTCTTCAGAATTATTTCAAGTTGCATTTGCAACACCTTCAATTCCGGTATACTCATTCTATATGGAGTCTTTGACACTAAAGTTTCTCCAGGCACTAAATTTATAGAGAAATAAATTTATCTCTTTGGAGGTAGTCCTGGTACCTCCTTGAACACATATTCAAACTCTTCAAGGACTGCATGATCTTCCAAATTTGGCACCTTATCTTTAGGTGTCTCTTCCATATGTGCTACAAATATTTGACACCCTTTCCTGTAACATTTCTTTAGTTGCAGCGCTGAAATTTCTTCGATGGGTACTTCCATAGGAATTCCCTACACTTTCCTTAGGCTCCCTTCCTCATCCAAGCAATTAAATGCCTTTTTATGACATTCTAGGATAGCATGATGTTGATCCATCCAATCCATCCCAATTAGATAGTCATAGGAACCTAAAGGAAAGATGTTCAAATCTTCCCTGGTGTTCAGTCCATTCATGTCCATAAGGCATGACTTAACCATCTCATGAAATTTTCTTTTGGCTCCGGTAGCCAGCTGCACCAACCAAGATTTTTCATGCTTACTTCCTAGAAAATGCAAACTTTACACCATCTTAGGATCTATATAACTATGACTAGCTCCTGAATCAATTAAAATTGCAATGGTTTGGTTGTTGATCATACCTTCCACTTCAATCATATGTGATTGATACTTTGCTTGCTTGTTGTCTAGGGCTGCATAGATCCTTGGTACATTTCTGCCCATGTCCTCCACTGTTTTATCTTCCTTAACATTGTGAACAGTCCTCGCTTTTTCACCTCTGTGAGGACAATATTTGAACATATTATCTCCTTTACAACCCCAACATTGAATAGGTGGTTTCTTTGGCCTTTCACTCCCTTTCTCAATCGTTATGGGTTCTCTATAAGTTGGTTGTTCCTGAGGATTATTTATGAAGAATGGTGTCTTAGATCCCTTCTTCCTTTGATCCATCTTGAATTTCTTTTTGTCTTCCCAGGCGTTTTGGAAAGTTGGCCTTGATTTTTGCTGATCATATAGGCATTTATCTCATCTTATGGTCTCCTCCAATGTCTTTGGATCATCATACTATATTTTTTCACTGATGAATGATGGAAATCCACTCAAATACCTTTGAATCTTAATTGTCTCGTATTTAATGAAAGATACATACTTCAAGAGTTCTAAAAACCTTCTTTCATATTCATCTATGGTCATACTTCCAAGCTTGAGTTAAAATAACTATTTCATTTTCTTGTCATAATATCTCTTAGTCAAGTATTTCTTCTCAAAATGATTCTTGAATTCCCTCCAAGTAACACTTTTTTCTTTAATGTGTTGCACCTGCATAAGCTAATCCCACCACATGGATGTCTTTCCCTTGATTTGATAGATGGAAATTATTCCCTCTGCATGAGAAGAATAATTATGAAATTGAAAATACTTTCTCATTCCCAACAACCATGTTTTTGCATCGTCATCCTTCTTATGCTCACCATCAAATGTAAGAGGTTTGATTTTGTTCATTTCTGCCTGTAGTTTATCCACCCCAGAACTCTTATGCTTCCTGACAGGGGGTGGACTTGAGATATTGTGTGCTCTCTTATTGGAATTCCTCGGGGAGTGGTGGTGATGTCTGCTAACACTTCTTGCTCTTCTTTTCTCATCAGGAGACCTGTGACTTCTTGATTTGCTTGAGCCACTCTCCTTATCCAATTTATTTTTTATTTTGTTCAAGCTCTACAATAACTTCATGTTGAACTCCTCTTGTTGCTCCTTGGTTGTCATAAGCCTCTCATTATCATATTTATGGATTTGGACATCCTTCTGTAAATTTCTAATGGTCTCTACCATATTCATGCTTTCATCCCTTCCTTTTCCATGTCCATTGGAGTTTGTTCCTTCAATGCCCAAATGGACATCCATCCCTCTAATCTCATATTCTTGGATGTAAGTCCCCTGTGCCTCTTCCATTCCTATGGAATCTGTGATGATCCTGATATGATCTATTTGTTGTTAAATCTTCAAAATTTACAACCAACAAAACTTTGTCAGGGTATCTGTTTCAACAATTTCATGAAAATATGAACCATTTTGGTTCAATAATATATCAGAATTCTTTCTTCTGATTTCCTAAAAAATTGAGCACCTAGATAGATTTTTTGGATGGATAATTAGATTCCACTATCCAATACCTTTCCAATGCCTACTTCCATGCTCAATTTCGAGTCTTGAGCAGAAAGTTATGATTATTTGTAAGTTTCTCATTAATTTTTCTGTTCATTTTTCAACTAGGTGCAACTCTGCGTTGTAATTATGCAATTTCACACCTAATCCATTGGATTTTTCATAGAATATCAATTTTTTTTATTCATATATATATTATGGACACTTTGTCCAAGTTTCACCTTTTTCTGGGTTCTTAGCTGCTAGTTACAACTTGCCGAAGTTCTAGGCCAATTCGTGTTTTTGGTATGGAATGCTATAGGTACCTTCTTTTCCATATTAAACATGTTTAACATGCCTAGAAATTTAATTCAGATATGGGAATTTATTCTATGGTTCAATAGAGTTCCATTGACTTCTCTTGCACTTCAATCTGATTCCGGCGAAGAAAGTTATGGCTCTTGGAAGTTAGTCGGGTCTTAAAATTTACCCTCCATTCTTTGTGTTGTAACTTTCTCATGAAAGCTCCATTTGATGAATGGTTTACACCCATAGAAATCTCTCTTCGAGCTCTTTTATTTGATTTGTAGAGATAGAGTGTACCTTGTTACACTCTGTTCTCATGGTTTTTGAGTAGCTAAAAACGCTCTTAAGGGCTTAAAAAATGCACTGCAAAAAGATGACGTTCAAATGATATAAAATGCCACAGAAAAATCGATGCTTTTCGACCGTTGTTCACCCTCCAAACGAATTTACGCGCACAAATTTCAACTTGTAAACCCATATTTTCCATGCGTAGCAACAAAACAAGGTAAATCATGCTCCGCACACCTATAACCATTGTGCGTCGCTTCTCTATCACCCCAATAACTTGCGCGGACTACTTTGTGTCGTGCGTCAATATCCATCGCGCACAATTTTAGTTCTGGTACTAATAACCATTGCGCACAGTTTTTGTATTGCGCGCTGATATTCCACACACATTTCACTCTATGCTTTGCACCATGCCATATTTTAGTACGCCCACACCGCGCACCAATATTTTGCACGCAACATTAACTAAATTGTCGCATGACAACATATACCCACATTGTGTGCGCACCAACCAAACTTCTTTGCGCTCTGCGAATACTACGCACACTACATGTGCCATTATTATGTGTGTACAGACCACACAGACCTTATTATTCATATGCACACCACGTAATTCTAAATTTATCATCTGCCCCTGCACACCAACATTTTTCCGCGCGGTGCCAAAATTTAGCGCGCGCACCCGCACACCAACAATTTTATGCGCGGTGCCAAAATTTAGTGCACGCACCTGAACACTAACATTTTTCTACTCACTACTCAATTTTTACATATCCCAAGATTTTTACTGTGCAATATGCATTTTTGGTGCGCCCACCTATGCACATTCATTTTTATGCCCATCAATTCCTCGTGAATTTCGCTGCAAAAATTGGGGCTTTTGCTTAACTTTTTCCGAATTTCTACTATAAACATTTGGAAACTTATGAAATTTCCTCAATTTCACCCTGATAACACCAATTCAACCTATGTAACAACAAATCATTGTGGTTTGACATTTTTGGAACGGATTTCCCCCAAATCAATTCACGAATTGAGAATTTTATTTACTAATCTCACTCCATCTATCATGGCTTCACTGTAACTTCAAATTCGACCAATTCTAGGTTTGAATTTGTTGGAACAAATATTAAATCATTAATATCTCACCACTTGGTCAAATTTCTCCATTTCCCCATGAATTTAACAACAAAAATTGGGGATTTTCCCAATTCTGCGTCGTTGCTTCAAAAATTTACCATGGACGCTCTGCCAGTCGAAATTTGTCCACTTCGAAATAATTCCTTTGTGAAATTTCACTTCAAATCATCTTGTTCGGCCCATCTAGGCTCAGTGTTGAAAACTAAATCTCTGATAACATATTGTAACGTCCCCTACCACCTAGGCTGGGCCACGATACACGAGAGAACACTTTTGTTCTCTCTGCAGAACATATTGTAACATACCCAGCATCCAACTGAGTTATGCCATGTAAAGTTTTCAAATTGTATGCAATTAAAACATATGCACACAGAACTCTTGTGGAACATTATATATAAAATGTAAAAAAACAAATACATTATGTAAATGCACGGTTTCATATTGAAATAAAAGTAAACATATACATGCAGCATATACAGACAATACCCATAAAAATAAACATGTAAATAATAATGCAACATGTAAATTTATCACACAATTAACACTTATCTTGGTAAGAATAACACCAGCTACATGCAGACCTTCCATGAACCTCCCAGCCTTAGACTACACTTCTCATCACTCTCAACAATGGGTCACCCCCGAGCTGGGACTAAACCCCACCCGGGTAAACGGATTCCTAACCAGGCTAATGGTTCATAGACAACAGGAAGGACTCTGTCACAGCTGCCAAATCAACCTAATAGCCTACAATCCCTCACTCCCCACATGCATGTCCCACCCCAGGAAGTGTGCCCCTTCTCTGCTAAATAGTCCTTCGGCTACCCCACTTCCTTTCCAATATTTAGCAACAGGACGGATAGGAAGTCTCAGATCCCTGTAGCGGTAGTTTAGCACCTTAAGGAAATAAGTTCCCAACAATCTCTCACCCAGAGAGGAATTTCTCAAGGGCCTGAAAACCTGACTCTTCAATATCCCACGGGCCTAATAACCTGCTTCTTACGTCCCATTCCCAAGATAACCAACTACTCAAATAAGTATGGCTATGGATATAGGTTCAGGTACAATGACATGAAGGTACGAAAGATAGCTCAAGGAGTGTGTAAATTCTCATGGATGATTGAATGATGGAAGGAAGAATAATGGAAAATTAACTAAGTCCAAACAATATGTATGCATCTCACCAACTTGACACTTGTCATGTTGGGAGCTACTTTGGCCCACTTGTCCCCAACTTTGGAACTTAGGATAAAATAATTATCCATACTTTATACTTTAATAAATATTAATATAATATTCCTTTTTGGCTTAATCTCCCTAGCTTATCCCTTTTTCTTAAATTTTATCCCCTCCCTTTCCCTAACTAGGGGATTTTAGTCCCCCATACTATTTTATCATGGTTGGTATGCACACATCGATGTATTTTATATTAATGATGAGACATATACAAAAATAGGCGCACTGGCCTTTAACATCTAGACTCTCCAGCCTAATCATCACAAAATGGCTCACCAACCTATATAATATAGCATGTACACAAAGGCTCGTTGGCCTCAATATCACACATACTTAAGATGTTTCACACGGTATCCTGGAATGTGCACACTTCATCATTTCACTGTGCAATACATGTGTTCACTATGCCACGAAAAGGTGCATATAAGAAAAAATGATATCAAACAACTCACTAGCTTAAGTACATTTTCATTTACATTACAATTGAGTTCAGCCTAGAGATATTACACTTGGTATGGATTTTGTTGTTTTCATCTCATCATTCCATACAAACAGATTCACTTCAGAAGAAACCTGGAAAATTTCAACATTGGATCAGTTTATTGAATCCCTCATGCATGAGAAAGATAAGCTCATCAAAATGGGGATAAGAAAAGGACCCAATGCACATGCACTTGTTGTGCATGAGAGAAACAACACTTTCAATTCAAAGTGTAAGAACAAAAGCAAGGTGTTGGCCCTTGACCAAGTTTTGGGAGATCCTTGGTCAAGTTTGACCTATTTTGGGACTTCGATAGCCTATCGAAGACGGAGAACAAGACGAAGCAGAGATAGCGGGATCTTGGCCCCTTTTTGGGTCCTTTTTTGGGATTTGGAAATATGTAACGGGAATGGGGTGTCATCCCATGGGTTTACTCATGTTTAGGCCTATTTTGTATGTATAAATAGAAGGCTAGGAAATGTAAGAAAAAAGAACAAGTGTTGTGCATGTTGGCTAAGTTCTAAGAGTTGAATCTGTCTAATCAAGAAGTGTAAGGCTTCGTGCATACTGTGTGAGACTTGCAGAGCCAAGTGCAAGTCATTGTAAGAGACTTTGGAGGGCTTTGTGTTGTAACACAAGGAAGGAGGATCTAGCGAGTTGCGTAGATCTCCTGTCTTATGTGGAGTAAGGGTTTTTGTCTCTATGCATGTAGATGACTGATTGAAGCTAATAAAGAAGAAGAGTTGGTGGACGTAGCCCCAGGGTGAGAGTGAACCATGTAAATACTGTGTTATTCTGATCTATACGATGTTCTGATGTGTTTAGGTGTTGTTTGCTAAGTGCTTTGACATATCTAGATAGATCTATTTATGCTTTGTGCTTATGATGAATATGGACGCTAGATATGACATCTGTGAACTTTCTTAGTGCTTGAATCCGCTAGATTTGATCTAATTCCTTTGCTAAGTGCTTATATACATTAGATCAGGGTGAATGTTGTGATGCTTTGTTTTCTCTGCGAAGTAGATATTGGTTAGATAATGACGAACTAACGGTGCTAAGTGCTTTATTAAGTGTTATAATCACATATCTGTGTCCTAGCTAAGGTTGTAGACACCTGAATCCTGCAACCACCCCTGGCTCTACCTCGGGTGAGACTTCATCGTCTTTGCAGGTGTTGCCAAAAGGGATGGTAGTTAGGGTTTTGTTGGTGCGCTATTGTAGTGTTTAACCCTGGGTCTTCCCATGTGCCAACAAATGGTTTCGTTGCCGGGACCTGAAACTATGAATTGTTGGGAAATGAGGAAGAAGAAGCTCTGTGCAAAGATCTGATTTGAAATTGTGAAAGTTTTGTGCGTAGATTTATTGGTCTAGTGTGCAGTACTCTACTATTTTGGCAATCTCTGTACTAAGGAAACGAAGTCCGATCTAAACAAAAGAGGTAAGATCCAAAAGCTTTATGCCCTAAGAAAGGTAAAAGTGAGAATTCTTGATTAAAAGAGGTAAGATATGAAATCTATGTGCTCTGATAAAGGTAAGAATATTGAAAAGTTCTAGATATGAAAGCCTTGTTCTCTGTAGAAGTAAGATAAGTGGAAATTTTTGTTTCAAAAGTATGGATCTAGGTATGTTTGATAGATTCTATCCTAGCTTGAAAACTAGGGTATTAATAGATGAAAGGCGATTTGATATGAGTAGATCTTATAAGAATAGTGAAAAATATGTTATACCTATGCATAGAAAGGATATTTGGTCTAATAAGTGTATGTAGGATCCTAGAAAGAATTTTTTGCAGGTTAACTACCATGATCCTAGTGCCCATTACAGGAAAGGTTGGGGATCATTTAAAAGAAAGAGAGGATTAACCCTCTATTACAGTTGTAGAATACCGAGGCATCTTGCTAAGGAATTCCTTGGGAGAAGACCTAGTTGTCTTTGTTGTAAAGCTATGGACCATGAAGTATTGGATTGTCCTAGAATGATTGCTAATCTTGAAGGAATGAACATAAGACAAGAAAACCCTAAGGCATATCTCGAAACTAAGATTATGACAGAATCCCAAGATGAATCAGAGAAAGTACTGCTACAGATAATAGAAACCCTGAATGATCACCGACATGTCAGATTATCAGGGATCTTGAAATAAAAAGAATGCCTTGAAGAAAGAATAAGAGACTTAGACATTGACTGTATTCTAGTTGAGAAAACGTAGGTGAATATCATGATAGAGAGAATGTGGGAAGCTATATGGAAGCCTGCTATGATTTCTTCACTAGGAGGAATATGACTATTCAAAGGAAAGATGATAAACCTATGTGGAAAGCTCACCCGAATACCTGTGAATGCCAATGGAACATCGACAGAGGAATATTTTGAGATTTTTAAAATTATTGAGAATAGTGCCCCATTTACCATGCTACTGGGAAAACCTTGGATTGAAAGAGATCAGGCCAGGAGGAAAGAAGAAGAAGAAGTTTTAGAACAGAAGAAGCAAGAATAAAAAGAATTCATGACTAGAAGGATCGCAGACTTGATTAAAGAACAAAAGAATAGATCAAAGCCATTTAACACTAGAGACCCGGATGTCGAAGTTGTAAGAACACTAGAAGAACCATTGAATATTGAACTTCCTATTCCAGATAAAGAAGAAGGATCACCCGCAAATCTTAGGAAAGGATCTCAACAACGCGAAGTCACTATGTCAAAAGAAGATAAGAATCAGAACGAAAAAGGGCATACCAAGATGAAGCTCACTGGGAAGAAGGCTAGAAAGCCAAGTAAGAATCAAGCTAAGATTGACAAGTTGCAGAAGGTTCCAGAGGAAACCTCGCAGAAGAAAAATTTGAAAAATTGGAGCTTCGTCGAGATATCAGAACAACAACACATGGAACTTCACCATGGTGAAGAAATATATCCATTGGGGACATTATAACCGTTATACCAATACCCTAAATGGATAGAAAGACATTTATGGACAGACATCTCATCATCCTACCATTGGGACTGCTCCATAATAGACAAAAAAGAGTTAACGAAGGCTTCATACCCATTGCAAGTGACCCATTTCCAAGTTACCTATTTGACCAGGGGATCAAATTTTGCTCAAAAATTCAAAGTGCTCGGAATATCTTTAAACTAGACAAGAGTGTAGGCCTCATCGTTGCGAACCCAACGCAACTCGTTTCGTCTCAAATGAACATCGGGAGCGAGAGATATCGCAATCTATTCGGAATGTCAAACAGGTAAAAAAAGGACGCTGATTGTACAGTCCGTACAATCCGTACAGGATGATGTGGCAGGGTCATACGATCGTACGCTGATGTGGCATGTGATGATGTGGCAGTCTTTGGTTGGTAGCTAAGGGTGAATGGTGTTCTGACACGTGGCATCGTTTGGACAAGTGATTGGGTGCCACATGGCCCAGTCATGGGCTGCCACATGGCACCCCTTTATTAGCTGTTGGCTTGTTTATTAAAATTTTATGGAGTCCGTGGGGGTCGAACCCCGGACCTCCCCCATGGCTATACGATTTGGTAGAGTGTGGGTTACCACTAGCCCACACCATAGTCCTTGTTATGTATATGAGATTTTATTTATTTAAGTTTATGCTATGTAATATTTGGTGGGGGTGGTAGGGAGCTTAGCCTCTAGGCAGGATCCCTGTGTTTATTACATGTAACCATATATATATATATATATATATATATATATATATATATATATATATATATGTGCCCAGAAGGAGTTGTGTTCTTGAATCCAACCCAGGTCACATTTGCGGTGTATATGACCATACCCTCCGAGAAATGGCGCGGGGTTTATGTTTAAGCCATGATTCTATTGTATATGCCATATGACCATTTGTTATGCGAAAATGTGCGTGGGGGGTTTCAAAACGGTTAGCACAGTTTAGCCCTTTTGCTGTCATTAAGGTCATATGACCTTCCGCGTGCCAGTGCTAGTGATTTAGAGAGTGGCGCTATATCATCTGATTCGCACCGTTAACACCAGAGTTGCCTTGGAATCTTTGGGACACTCAACTTTAAATTGCGTGTGTCCGGAGTTCATGGTACAAGGGTGCGTTTTGTAGATGCCTGAGACAACAGAAGCAGAGGACTTCAGGAGCCTAACTTCTTTGTTTTCGACGATTGAGGTGAAAAAAGTGACTAGGAATTTTGGACACTCTGAAGCCGTGGAGTAGTCTTTTGGTCGGTTGACATTGTAAAGGAGCATGTTTTGAGCACAGCAATTAATATCCATTGGATGTTGGACTAGGAGATGTAGCCCCAAGAGAGGGTGAACTCCTTTATCAATTGCTATGTTTATGTGCTTATGTTCATTGATTATCTTGTTGTTTATTTGTATCTTGCATGAGTAATCCTTAAGTGTGTTTGTTGATCCATTTTCTTTTAACACATAAAATTTACTAAAATAATTCCAATATTTCAAAGTCTTATTCATTTTAGATAAATTGGTATCGAACTACTTGGTTTTGAAGACTTGATTATTTTGCAGAATGTTTGTTGATGCTCACAAGGTTGAAACTCATAAAAGGATAAGGTCAACTTGTGAACCAGGATCTTCATCTTCAAGGAGGAAGCATATACAATCAACACAAGTTTCAAGGAGGCATTCAACAAGTATGGCTCATGAAGAAAGTCATGAGCGTGTTCTGGCTGAAAATGAAGATCTCAAAGAGGATGTCATGGAGATGAGGAGAGATGATGAAGATCTTGATGGAAAGGAACATATTAGCAAGGTGAAGGCTCCAGCCTTCAAGGCATAAAGGGAAAGGTGGTGACAAAACCAAGCGGGGAATGGGAGGGAATAGTTCTTCTCCACACCTCTCCATCTTCTTCTTCTTCTTCTTCTACCCAGTTAGAGACCTCATTCGAATTCTCCAAAGGGACATGGTAAGAAAATCGCTACCCAAATTAAATCATTTTAAAGCTTGATATAAAATTTGGAATTGTATGCTCTGATAGACCAAGTTAATGCGAGAGTTAGATAGTGGATAAGATCATATTGAGGTGTATTGTATGATACAAAAATTCAAGATGATGAAACCAAAATTAGTTGCTTCGTTAATATTGGATAGTGCAACACTTAATTGGTGGGAATCCAATTTCGGGAGGATATGAAAAAACTTGTTATTTTGGGATTTCTTGGAATAGTTTCCATTGTTGCAATTAAAAGGGAACAATTTTATACATTGTCATATAAGCAAAAGGCTACTTTGGAATGGCAAAATTTTAGACAAACTAAAGGGCGAGTGTACAAAGATTTACTCAAGAGTTTAGGAGAGAAACTTTGGTTTTAAAGGAGTAGATTTGTCTTCTCAAGAAACTTTACTCAAATATATTGGAGCTTTACATGGTTATTTGAGACATACTATACTCATGTTTAATCCTTGAATCTAGATGAAGTTTGTATGCAGGGATACTCTGTTGGAAACAAGAGGAAGAAAGCCTCATGAGGTAACAAAGACATTCATCACATAGACAAAGGAAAGAAGAACTCAAAGGGAAATGGAAGAAAGAATGTTGTTGTTAGAAAGAGGGAGAAAAAATCACATTGTTCAGAAGAGACTGTAAGCCATGATGAAGACCATTGTTGGAAACTTCATTCTGAAAGAAAACCCAAAAAGTTCGGCAACAAAAAAGGAGATATAAAGACTTTTGTGACTGTTCAACATGATTTAGGTTCCAGTTCGGGTGATGGCGAATATCCACCCATTCAGGAGTTATCAAGGTAATGGTTCTATTGCAAAGTAATAGTTCTTCAGTAACAATAATGTCAATGTAACAAAAGAAAGCGAGAATTGAACTTTTTCACATAGGGGTTGTTCAAAGCATACTAAGATAGATACTCTATTTGATCTTGGATCTCAAACAAACCTTGACTAAGAGACTGTTAAGAAACTTAATTTGAAAACATTCCTTCTAAGCCATACCTTCTTGGTTGGATGTGTGATAATTCTAAGTTACAAGTAACAAGAGGAAGGTGTAAACTTGGGTTTGCTATCACTACAAATTTAATAGATGAGGTAGAACTTGATGTCATTCCATTGGATATACATGGTATTGTGTTGGAAACTGTGTTGTATGATAGGAAAGTTTTTTTTTCATCGTCATGAGAATAGTATCATTTGTTTAAAGATGGGGTTGAATACATTTTTAGAGCCCACACAAAGAAGATGAATTTATCACTTATAAATGCGGGACAAAATGAAGAAATTAGTTAATGCTAGTAATTTTATTTCTCTTAATGATCAAACCTAAGATGATGTTAAGCAGAAGCATTTCAAGGTTGTGATACAAAGTTAAAATCCGTTCTATTTGAAGTTTAATTGTCAGATTATGATGAAATGTTTTAAAAGAACCTAAGGATTGCACCTCCGAAAGAATCAACATGAAATTCAGTTGCAACAAGATTGTCTACTTCCAAACATTGAAACATGTAGATGTTGGTTATGGAAAATGAGATTAAAAACAAAATTAGGGAGTTGCTTTCGACAAAGGGGTTATTGTACCAAGTTCAACCATGCATGGATCTCCAATTGTGTTAGTTCAAAGAAAAGATGGTAAGTAGGCGTATGTGTGTTGATTCAGGGATTTGAACAGATTCTGACTAAGAATGTTATCCTCTTCTAAATTGATGATTTGTGAGTGAAATTAAAAGATGCAAATATTTCACTAGTTAGATTTGAGAAGTGGATATCATCATATTAGGATTGTTGAGGGAGACACATTGAAGACAACTTTAAAAACTAAGCAAGGTTTGTTTGGAATGGATGGTAATGCCTTTTGGACTTTGCAGAAATGCACACACTACTTTCATGTAGAGTTATGAATGATGTCTTAAAGGCCTTTTAGGATGAATTGTGTTGTGTCTACTTAGATGATATTTTGATCTTTAGCAAATCGTGAAGAGCATATTACACATGAGAAACAAGTTTTGGATGTTTTGAGAAAGGAGCAGGTTGTTTTTGAAGTTGTCCAATGTGAATTTGGAAAAAACTTCCTTATTCTAGAGCATGTGTTGGTGGAGTTGAATTGAAAATTGATCCCTCCAGGTCAAAGTCATTTTGGAATAAATTCGAGGCCAGCAATGTGACTAGGTAAAGTTTTAAGAACAACTTAATATTGGAGGAAGTTTATTGCTAACTTTTCTTCATTGCAACTCCATTACATGATGTGACAAGTGTCAAGTAGGAGTTTTTCGATGGGGAAACAAACAACAAAAGATTTGATACTGAAAGAAAGATCAATTCGGTATGAGTTTTGCTTCCAAATTTAAGACAACCTTTGAAATCAAGAAACAGATGCAAAATGAATTATGCAATGGGAGCGGTTTTACTACAGTACGGTAAGCCCATTTGTTTTCATACTGAGACTTTTAATGTTGTTGTGATTAACTATCCTACTTGATTAGGAATTGTGTATGCATTGGTTCAAAGTGTAAAAATGGAGCATTATTTGTTGGGAAAGAACCATTATTCACACAGATCATCAACCATGCAATACTTACAATCAGGACAAAGCTACAACAAGCTAGGCACTTAGGATGGATGGGTTTTCTTCAACGGTTTCACTTGGTTATCAGGTATAAGAAGGAATTTTTTAACAAATTAGTTGATATGCTTTCAAGGCTTATTATTAGTGTAGGTTATTCTTAAGCATGGTCCTATAATGCATGAAAGTTATGTGAACAATATAACGAATCTTGACTTCAAAGTGTATGAAACTTTGTGCCCTCTAACCATGTTGAGAAGGTAGTTATCATGGTATAATAATCTCTTGTAACATCTTGGAAAGTTGTGTATTCCACGGAAAGAATCAACATTATAAAGAAGCGCGTCTTCTCTTATTGCTGGTCTCATTTTGGTGTAGGCAAGGCGGTGGCTGGTACAAAGATAACTCTTGGCCTAAGATGAATGAAATTGTTTCGAGATATGTTCGAGGATATTCATTGTGTGCCACAAGTGACCTAACCAATCCCGAAAGTTGGGTTGTATACTCCACTTCCGGTTCCTTCTAAGACCTTGGAAAGTATTTCCATGGATTTTAATGGGTGGTTTTACCTATCATGTAGAGACAAAATCATGATTATCTTTATGTTGATCAATTGGCAAAATGTGTTTTGTTCTTTACTAAACGATTCACAATGAGCAAACAGTTGTTCTTTTCAAAATGTTTGGGTACATTTGGTTTGCCCAAGTCCATTATTCGGTTAGGATTCGATTTGTTGGAGACTTTGAATTAGAGTTTATGGGCACTCCTTGGACACAAACTAAAAACACGGGTTTCTACAAACATATGGTTAGATAGAGGTGGTAAATTGTACAGTGTTGCATCTTCTTCGTGTTTATTGTAGTAAGCATCCTAAATTTTGGGATGGGCATTTACACTACATTAAGCATGTGTACAATCGAGATAAACACTCTTCGAGGCTCAGCATGTCGCCATTTGAAGCTTGTTTTGTCTATTTGCCCAAGTCTCCTTTAGATTTTATCTTTGGGAAGATATTGTCGTCGATGGTCAATACGACGTGATAAGTGAAAAAGTTCATTAGACAAATTGATCATTACATCAAAGTGGTGCAAATAGGTTGGAAAAGAGTCCATCCAAGTATAAGACGAGACATGATAAGCATCGTTTTGATCACAGTTTCGAGGTTGGAGATGAAGTTTCCAGTTTACATCCTGAGAGAGGCTTAAGGATAGGTAAAAAATTGAACCGATTTGATATGGTCCTTTTAAGATTATGGACAAGATTGGTAACAATGCCTTTCATTTTAGATTTGCCTCCTTATATGCAGAGATATGTCTGGAGTTGTTATGTTGATAATTTGAAGTTGTATGAGACTCTGTTGATTGATGATCAAGGAGAGCATGTTGATATTCCTTCCATAGATGATTTTTCTCGAGAATATCTTCACGAGCGCATGAAAGGCCTTTATCCTTGATAGGAGAATGCGAAGTTCAAAATGAGGAAATGTGGAGTATCTTAGGAGTTGGTCTTAAAGGGGACGAATCCAAGAAAATACAAGTGGATTGAAGTTTGGAAGGGTGAGAGAACTATACCCTCATCTTCACATGGTGAAAATATATAGTCTTTTGGAGGTCCAAAAGTTTTCAGTGGGAAGGTGTGATCTGAATCTGGACCAGGGGTCAAAAGTTTGCTTAAAAATCAATGTTCTCGGAATCATTTCAAATCGAATGAGAGTGTAGGCATTGTCGTTGCGAACCCAACGTAACTTGTTTCATCTCAAATGGACATCGAGGGCGAGAGATGCCGTGTCTAACCGGAATGTCAAGCGGGCAAAAAGGATCTGCAGTATGGAAGTTGATGCAGTCGTCACAATTGGCGATGGCGAGACGTCTGTATGCGTTGGCCCGTGGTGTGTGATGACATGGCTTAATGTTTGGTTGGTAGGTGAGGGTGATGGTGTTACGACACATTGGCATCGTTTGGACAAGTGATTGGGTGCCATGTGGCCCAGTCATGAGCTGCCACATGGCACTGCTAAGTTTGTTTATTTAAAATTTTATGGAGTCCGTGGAGATTGAACCCCGGACCTCCACCATATTCTGATTTGGTAGTGTGTGGGCTAACACTAGCCCACACCGTAGTCCTTTTTATGTATATGAGGTTTTATGTATTTAAGTTTATGCTATGTAATATTTGGTGGGGGTAAATGGGGGCTTAAGCCTGAACCCTTGATCATATCGTTTATTACAGCAACAACCATATATATATGTCAGCGGGAGTTGTGTTACCATGAATCCATTGATCCTGTTCTTGTTGTATGTGGTATACTCTAAAATGAAATGGGCTGAAGGGTTCTTAATATAGTTCTATTGTATATGCCATATGACCATTTTTTACATGAAAATGTGTGTGGGGGGTTTCAAAACGGTTAGCACAGTTTAGCCCTTACCTTGTCATAAAGGTCATATGACGCCACATGCCCAGGAGTGCTAGGCGGTTAGGGGGTTGGCGTGCCCATAACCATCATCCTGAGATGCTTGGATTCATGACACAAGAATTCGTTTGTAGATCTTGAGACAACAAGCTTGAAGGGGGACTTCAAAGAAGCCTATCTTCTTCAAGTTTTTTTTGGAATTGAAGTGTAGAAAATCCCAAATAGGGGTTTTTGGATGCTCTGACTATTGGAAGCAGATGTTGGTTAGTTTTGAGCATTGTAAGGCATTTTGAAACTTGAGGGGTATGTGATCCAGTGGAATTTGGACCCGGGAGATGCTTAGCCCAAGGAGGGTGAACTCATTTATCCAATAATTGTTGTGTTTATGTGCTTATGTTCATTGTTGATTATGTTGTTGTTTATTTGTATCTTGCATGAGTAATCCTTAAATTAACGTGTTGCAAAGTTGATCCATGTTCTTCAGCCTAAATTCAAGTCTTCTTCATTTTGAATCACCTATTTATCCCATCGTGCCATGTACTGAGAACACTTTTTCCAAATGAGAATTTTAGAACTCTGGACTAAGTTTATTTTATAATCGATCGTGCGTTGTTCTCTATATCTCATTCATGTGTCTAAGTTACCCCAGACTAGATATTGTTAACCCCAGGAGGCGTAATACGTTGGATACAGGTTGAGAGTTGTAGAAGTTGTTGAAAGAAGTTTGGTCCGTCTCATGTTGAAAAGAGTCGTAATAGGTAATATAAGGTGTCTGATCATTTGTCGATGAGAGGATGTAACCTCTCATCCACTACTCGTAGTCGGACCATCCCAACCATCGGATGAGAAACTTGAACCAAGCCACGGAGATGATCTAGTGAATGCTAGAATTTATCCAAACCATATACCCGCCTATATTCTGCCCACTACAGAGTGTAGCACGACCATCCAGGGACAACATACCCTAGAGATTTGGTATGCCTTGTATGCCTTACCTCTAGAAGGGGATCCTTGCCGATTGGAGGCGGAACCAAGATAATATTGCGGCAGTGAAGTTGTGACTTCCTGTAACTTCGGTATTTGGAAAGTTTAACAGTACAAGCCCCACATAGTACGACCCGGACTAAGGGAAAAGGAATTCAAAGATAAAATCCCAGGTAAAAGTGGATGACTATGAACCTCATGCAATCCACCATCCAAGTATCATGAAGATTCCTCACTTCGGATAACACCAGGAGGTGAATGAATTTGTCAAGTTGTTGTTGTCTTGTCACCATGGAGGTTTGTTGTGACTAAACCAACATATAATAGTTGACCCAATGTTTATCAATCCGATCATGGGGTTAAGTATGCAAGGAACCGATCCACAAGAACACCTTTGGAAAACCATGGATGGTGCTATAGCATAGAGGATAAGGAGAGAACTTATGACGATGGCGAGAGAACATAGGGCTACAGGTAACTTCTATATAGAGGTATACAGTGTCCTACTGTCCCAATTTATTATAGGAAGTTAGTCAGAAAGAGCCGGCCCACCAAGTCCTTAGGTTTGTAGTCAACCTCATGAGGCAAGTGCAGAAAGGAATTCATAGGCCCGTGAAGTACACATTGAACTAATTGGAACCATTGTAGAAACACAGTCAAGAGGATGAATTTAATTTCATATAGATCTTGATCCTTATAACTTTTATTGTGCACAGGAATCTTGGGAAGATACTGACCTTCCCAAACATCGATCCTTTTGAACCATTGGTGTAAATTTACCCTTTGGTACTCGAGTGACATGAATAAACAATGGAATTCAAATGTTGTTTTCATACCTACTACAATCAGCCCGAGTAGCCACTCTGAGTCCTTCATGAATCTGAACACTCTGGGAGTTCGAGACCCCTTAGAGTAGAAGTTCATCACGAGATCAGCATTTCCCTTGCGTCATAATTATTGTCTTGGCTTACACAACAACAAAATCATTCCTACCTGGTACGGCAGGAGGACTTGGAGGAGAATCATCGAGAATGGTGTTGGACCTCCTTATAGGAGTGAATACTGTAAAGATGCTCTGACATCAATAGCCTAGACACCGGATACATAAGTACCTAAGCGAGGGCAAAGAGGCAAAGAGGTACATGAATTAGATAGTGCATCCATGGAGACTGCTTCCATATCACTTGAGGAGAAAGGAGGTTATGGAGAATAGTTAGATGCCAAAGAAATTGAACAAATGAAAGGAGACGAGGTTGATCCCATAAATAAGAGAAAAGGTTCACCTCAGAAACCTTTCCTCCCAGAAATCGAAGGCCACATGACCAAGATGCAGACCATCCTCTTACTATGAAGACTTTGAATTTCTCATAGCATCCCTACAAGATGCTTGATTTGGAAATAGAAAAGAAACAAGAAGCAAAGAAATAAAAGAGATGTATGGTGTTAAATTGGTGAGAAATTAGGGGGTACAAAATCCCTACAATTCATTTCCCTGTAGTCTCCACTGCATCGAGAGATCCAGAACTAGGAGATGAGATAACTCAACTCCACCACTTAGCTGATACAATCGAATCTCGTCTTTGATGAGCACAAGAAGAAACAACACAAGCCACCTAGGTTTTGGCACAAGTACAAGGGGTACTAGTAAAGAAACACAGTGCTGTAGAACAAGAAAATATTTCTCTCCAAGAAGCGTTTGTGAATAAAAAGCACAACTGCAGCAAAGAAAGGAACAATTTCTTGTGGAGAAACTCTAAGTAAAGGCAATGGTCAACAGATCACTTCTCTCATTGGCAGATCGCAGAAGTAAGTAATGGAAGATCAGGTTCCCGCAACAGTAGCACAACTTGGAAAGTGATCAACGGCTACAATAATGCATAGCAAATTTGGAGCTACAAACTGCACCTAAGACCCCACAAGATGTAAGAGACCCAGGGAAGCAACCGCCAAGAGCATAGTTTAAAGGCTCAAGGATCTTACCTTGGAATGTAACCTCACTTATTAGAGTGCAGGACCTATAGACAACTCATGAAGAACCAGGCGGAAGGCAGGTCACAACTCCAGAAGTATCAAGCAAAAGATACGGGTCATTCAGGAGAGTCCACAATCATTTGTGGAAAGAATGAGGTAACTCCCAAAATTACTTGTGCTTAGCGTGAGAAATCATACACTATCAGTGAGTTATGGAGGTAACTCAAAAACTCGAACCTGTGCATGATAAGGCCTATTAATTGTTCTGATTGAAAGGCCAAGAGTGAGGCAGAAATTTGTCACTTCAACAAAACAACATCTAGAGGGACTGATCAATGATGCAGTCATCGGAGTTCCACCGAACAAAGGAGGTTGTGGCACAACAACAAGTCAAAGCATATCAAGCCAATATTAAGGCTTTTGAAGAAGAACTAGTCAAAGACAAGGTATTTCGGGGATTAAAGTCACAAGTGAGTTTTGGAGGCTTGTTTTCCCTTGACCAAGAGTTTTGGGAGATTCTTGGTCAGTTTGACCTATTGGAAACCCCATTGACCCTATCGAATAAAGATCATAAGATGAAGAAGATACTCGGGATCTCAACCCCTTTTGGGTCCTTTGGGATTGAAAATATGTAATAGGAATGGATATGCCCCATGTAACACACCCATTTTTTAGGCCTATTTTGTATGTATATAAATAGAAGGTAGGAAATGTAAGAAAAAGCATGGGGTGTTTTGCAAGTTGGCTTAGTGGTAAGAGTTGAATTTATGTGATCAAGAAGTGTAAAATTTTGTGTGCATCTTTAGTGAGAGACTTAGAGAGCCAAGAGTGCAAGTCATTATGAAAGAGCTATGGAGGCTTTGTGTTTGCCAATACAAGGATCTAGAGTTCGTGAATCTCATTTCTTATGCAGAGTAAGGGTTTTTAGCTCTGTGCATGTAGATGTTGATTGAAGCTAATAAAGAAGAAGAATTGGTGGACATAGCGCCAGGGTGAAATTGAACCACATGTAAATTTGGTGTTATTCTTCTTTGTGCGATGTTCTAATGTGTTTAGGTGTTATTTGCTAAGTTCTTTGATATAGATAGATGAATATTTTTATGCTTTGTGCTTATGATGAATGCGGATGCTAGATATGACATCTGTGAACTTGCTTAGTGCTTGAGTATACTAGATCTGATCTATTCAGCACACTTTAAGTAGCATAGCACATTAGATCGGGGAATTGAATGTTTGTGATGCTGTTTCTGTGAATTAGATGTTGGTTATATATAACGATAGACTAACGGTGCTAAGTTCTCTATTAGGTATCATAATCTGAATACGTGTGTCCCAACTGAGTTCTGGACACTGAGTCCTACAACCACCCACATATCTACCGGGTAAGACTTCATCTTCACCCATTAGGTGTTGCAGAAAGGGCCGGCAGTTAGGGTTTTGTTGAGGTGTTTGTTGTAGGGATGAACCACAGGTCTACTTGTATATGAGAAGGAGAGGCACATCACGAGCTAAGTAGGAAAATTATAAACCTTAACTAGAAGATTCTTAGGAATGAAAGGTGTAAAAGGAAGAAATGGAATAACAAATGTGGTTACTACAACTGCGGCTATCATTCTTAATTGGCATGCATGAAGAAAAATATTTATAAGATGGAACATATTCTTCATAAGAACAACCTCAGGGATCACATTCACGAAGATTCCAAGAAAATTGAAGATCAAGCACCAACCAACAATGTAACTCTCATGCATTGATTTCCATTAACTCTTCTCTTGATTCATGGATCTTAGATTTAGGTGCATCCAATAATATGGCAACAATAAAAATGTTTTATCTTATATTTATACATGCATAGGATTCATCCCCATCCTCTTTAGACGATATCCCAGTTGAGGTCATTGGTCGATGGAGAGTAGAACTCCAACATAGAAGTTTGAGAACGTCTTGCATGTTACAAAATTCTCCATGAATCTAATCTTTATTTATCAGATAACACATTATGGTACATGAAAAAGTGTGGAGTTTACACCTAATTTTGTAACCATATGATATACATGATAGAACTTCTGATTTTTTTGGTGATGTAAACCAATAATCTCATTTTTATACTTTCAATAAGTTTATTGCTAAATATGATTATGCTTTAATATTGATGCATGCTAATGATACTAGTAGATTATGGCATGATATATTCAACCATATACACTTCAAATGCATGTATAAACTATGCAAATAGTATATGGTCAGAGACTTTCCTAACATATGTCACTTTCAAGGATTTTTTAAAGGATGTTCTTGGAAAACATCCTTAAGAGAATTTTGAGAAAGGGAATGATTGGAGGGCCTCCTTTCCTTTGGACCTCATCCACAGTGATTTGATGGGACCCTTACCTCATCCATCAATCCAAGCATATAATAAATTTACATAACACATTTATTGATGATTTCTCCATGAAAACATTTAGGTGTATTTTCTGGGAGAAGTCACGAAGTTTTGAGCACATCTCAAATACCACAAAATCACATCGCAGAGAGAGTGGATGGGAGGAAGATCAAAATCCTCTGCACAAAAAATGTGGGGGAGTATGTGAACTGATATTTCCAACTTCTTTGTTCAGAAGAAGGTATACATCTATAACACACAATACCTTACACACTTTGTAGTGGAATGGAGTAGCCGAGAGGAAGAACAAATACTTCAAGGAGATGGCCACTTGCATGGTGCATACAATATATGCTCCCCAAGATTTTGGTTGAGGAAACTTAGCCCCATTCTAACCACCGGAAAAGATCTCCTCATAGATATGTCAACGACAAGACTCCCTTTGAGGCATGGAGAGAAAAGAAACTAGAAGTCACCCACTTCCAAATCTTTGGATCATGTGCATGGGACCATGTAACCTATTAAAAGAGGAAATAATTAGATCCTGAGGAAGTAATTTATGCATATTTGTGAGATATACATATGGTGTGAAGGGTTACATGTCAATTGATCCCTCTATTGACATGATCATCATTGAGAGGGTATTAGGTTTGAAACTCCCTTGCATGCCTTTGTCGAGAGACACATGCAGACACCTTTGTACCACTACATGCACCAGGCTTATCTGATTGATGATGATTTCTTCTCCCACTCATATCGTGGTTCATACTCGAATCCAAATATTATTCTGTGTATTGAGAATTAAATGTTGAGAACACCATAGATGCAGTGGGCATGAGCCACCTCTGGTGAATCTGAGACATTGTGGGGATCCAGCAGTCAGAGAGAGGAGAGATGAGGTATAGATTTTAGGATCCTCTTCATTCACTCACAAATACTGAACCAATGATTCCCTATGCATTTCTATATGGTTCTAGTTTCAGACCCACATAACTATGTAGAGGTTGTAGGGAATCCATTTTCATAATCCACCATGCAGGAGGAGTAAAACTCTCTCCTAGAGAACCCATAATTGGGATATGGGTCGCTTCCCTTGAGATAGAAGATTGTTGGATACAAATGGTATATAGGACCAAGGAAACAAATGAACATGTGAGAAGGTACAAGGAAATACTAGTTTCAAATGTTTTCAATAAGATCCATGGTATATACTATGACAAGACCTTTGATCCAGTAGAAATAATGGACTCCATATAATTGTCCCTTTCCATAATAGTATCCAGGGCGTGGGAACTTCACTAGATGGATGTGAATAATTCATTTCTTCACATGGATCTCTTGGAGGATATTTACATGGAGTAATGACATAAGCTCATACAAAAATAATCATTAGTATGTTGACTGAAAAAGTGTCTCTATGGCCTCAGCAGGAGGCTTTAGAGAATGGTATCTTTGAAGATGGATTCTTATTTTCTTTCTCAACATTTTTTATATACAAATTAGATGCGAACATCTGCATGATAAGAACCTTGGGCATCCTTGTTCATCTTAAGTTCTCTATGTTTATGACCTCTAGATCACACTTAATTCGGCCTCAACAATTTTGTTGTCAAAGTATTTGCATGATGAAAGAAATGGTATTTGTTTAAGAGGTTGGGAAGTGCAATATATAAAGAGTTTATCAATTCATGAAGGGCTATAATATGTTGGAGAATTTTGTGACAATAGAGACAAAGCACCATATTTTTACAGGTCAAGGCTTGAATAAAATAGTCAATTTGATATTATTGGGAGCTTGAGGGGATTGGTGTTTCCTACATGTTGGTGCCTGAAAATACTGCAACCGAAGGTTGGTGCCTCGAGGGAGAAGTGGTGGTCAACTAAGGATAATGGTGTCTCCTACAGGTTGGTGAATGAAAACCTGTGCAGTTGAGGTACTTATTCAAGCGGTGGTGTGTCTAGCAGTTGGGTACTTCTTGCAAATATTGTAACGGTCGGTTGGTTCCTACAAGATTTTATTAAAAATTATTTTGTGGTTTTCTACCATTTGGGTTTCCACGTAAAATATATGTGTTCTATGAAACCATTGCACATGGTGGTTCTCTTCATTGTTAATTATAATATTTGGGATGATTAATGAAAGCTAGAAATAGTTTTAAGATTGTTAAAGTGCTTGTACTAATTCATCCAGCCCCCCTCTCGGTATTCTTTAAATATTCCAACAATTGATATGTCGAGTGGGTTCCTTGAGAAGCAATCCAACAAGCTGGAAGGTAGATCTATGACACATGGACAGCAGGGAAACCTTCCAAAACAATTATCATTCTTCAATAATTAGATTATACATTCAGAGAATGAAAATGGGATTATGTCACATTCGCACTGGGATATTGTGTGCGAGTTAGTAAAATGTTACATAGCCACAACTATTCAGCACTCTATGATGTAGGTTCTTAGAATCTCAGTGAAAATAAATCCAAAGCCATGAATTCTATTCTAGATGGATGCTCAGATCAAAATCTACTTAAATTCATGCTGCTTGTGGATCAACAAAAAGAAAATTTAGGAAAAATTGCGGAAGTATATGAATGGAATGATAAAGTCAATAAGCAAAAACTTAAAACTTATAGGGGATGATTTTAAAATCTCAAGATGAGAGAAGACGTGGAGAATATATCATTACTTCTTGATATGTGGATGATATTTTTAACACTATCAAAGGAATAAGTGAAACCATAAATGAAAAAATTGTTGTACAAAAGGTTCTCAGGACACTTCCATCAATATTTATTTAGATACTCTTTCCATTGAATAAATGAATGATTTATATAGTCTAACAATGGATAAATTACATGGAATCCTTACAACCAATGAAATGAGAACTTTGTAGGAAGAGTCGTCAAAGAACGAGGAAGCATTCAAAGAATCAAAATGGATAATCTCAAAAGAACACCAAATATATGACTCCTCTAAAGAAGAATTAAATGTAGAGGAAGTAAACTTCATCAGAAGACTCAAAAAAGGAACTGGAAAATACAAAGATGGCTCCCTTTAAAAGTGCATTGATTTGGGTAAACTTCATCAGAAGACTCAAAAAAGGAACTGGAAAATACAAAGGTAAGCTCCCTTTAAAGTGCATTGATTGTGGTAGAGTAGGACATTTTGCTACTCAATGTCCTTACAAAAGGGACTCTAATTTTAAGAAGACCAAAGATCACTATATAAGTGACAAAAATAGAGAAAAAAGGAAGAATTACAGGAAAAAGAAAAACGTGTACACCAATGATGAAGGAAACTCCTCTGATGAAGAAGACAACCGCACAAAAGATGATTTATTCATGGCCATAAATGAATTCTATGATGATGAAACCTAAAAATATGAAGACCCTGATGAGGGAGGAGAGGTTAATCTTGAAGATGAATTGATCTGTACTCTAAGTGAACTAAACAAATTTAGAAATAAAAATGAGTCTCTCAAGGAATAGTTAAGAAAATCGAAAGGAGAACATCATGAACCAAATGGTGAAATTGAGACTATTGTTCAAAAAAGAAAATTAGAAGAAGAAAAAAGAATTGAAGAAATATTGGCAAATAAACTCAAATAAATGGAGAATATCTCCCATGAAAGAGAACATGAAATTTTTTTCCTAAGAAAATAATTAGATAAGACAATAGCACAACTGAACACAAATATGAAGTTTTAAAAGAGTTCAACAACCCTATAAGACATTCTTAATATTCAAAGGTCACCATTTGATCAAAATGGTCTTGGCTATAACAAATGTTAGAAAATTATCGATTATGAGATACAAGAAAGAGGGGAGAAGACTCAAAGATATGAAAATATTCTTAGGATTTCCAATCATAGTGGAAACATTACAAAAAATGAAGCACATAACAAACAAAAATGGGAAGATAAAAAAAATATCATTGCTCTTCACAACAAAGTTGAATTTGGAAAGGGTTCTCCATCCAGAAGACCTATCACCACAAGAAGTACTTACAACACTTCAAAGGATGATTATATGAACAACAAAACATCTCAAAGGTTTACCAACAAAAATTTCCCACCAAGAAGACCTCCTACAACAAGGTATCAAAACATGTTTCTTGGTTACTACTTTTCTTTTCATACTTTTGGAAATAAAGCCATTAAATGCAGGGCCAATACAATATATGACTATCTGAGAAGTAGAGATATACACAATACCTATAGGAATGACTATATAAGAAACAAAAAAAATCAAGAGTTTGTAGACAAAAATTATAATCCTTTTGCTCCTCTTATGAACTCCAATATTGAATGTTACAAATGAAACAATTTTGGCCACAAAGTACATGAGTGCAGAAGCATATTAGAGTCCACGAGACAAAAAATGAAAGATAAATATTTTACTAAACATGAGGAAGAAAACACAACAGTATGGAAGAAAAAAAAAGATCAAGGAAAAGAGGAAGAAAAAAATCTAACTTTACAAGCTCAAAGCAACAGAAGCCAATGGAATATCAATAGTGGATGGTCCAAGAACATGACAAGAGATCAAAACGGATTTTTAACTCTTAAGAAGACAAAAGGAGGCAATGTCATGTTTGGAAATGACATTTCTTCCAAAATAATTGGAAAAGGAACAATCAATATTGGAAGTAAGAAAGATAAAGAAGAATATGTATTGCTAATTGAAGATATGAAACACAATATTCTCAGTGTTAGTAAAATATTTGATCAAGGACACACTCTTGCTTTTTACTCTCAAAAGTGTTAAATAAGAAGTGAAAAACATGGTAGAATGGTTGCTACATCTCTCCAGACTCCTAATAAAATATACATTTTAGATAAAGTAAAAGGAGAAAAGTGTTTCATGGGACAAACAGATCAAAAATGACTTTGACATAGGCAAATGAAACACATAATTTTTTGACAATTTGGTAAAAACCAACAAGAAACAGGTTGTAAGGGATCTTCCCCTAATTGTAAAACCTTTTGCAAACATTGCCAAAATGGAAAGCATACCAAATTCACCTTCAAAACAAAGGAGCATTCAACTTCAAAGCCTTTGCAACTGATTGATATTAATCTCTATGGACCAACCAGAACCAAAAGCTTACAAGGTGAGCACTACTTTCTGCTACTTATAGATGCCTACACTAGAATGATTGAAAATTAAAACAAAATTGTATTAATCTAGTGTATCTTATACTCAACCATAAATATATGGAAAATACAACATAACTAAAATTACTCGATCATAAATATATGAAATTTTAAGATATAATAAAACTGAAATTAAAATTAAAAGCAAGTCAGAAATTTTTAATTTGCGTTGGCTATTTATAATAAAACTATAAGTATACAGCCTCGGAATCTTATTGTCATGAGAGAATGTCACAAAATCTCGGAACATAATCTCTTAAAACATTAGTGGAAGTGTGTACGCTCTAACCAATACATAATAAAGGGGTCCATTCTACTTTTCGAAGGTTTAATCACGATAAGGTACCAGCTATCATTTTCGTATCATTTCACAACGATCTTCATCATATATATATCCATATCTATTGATTTTATTTTCTAACATTATATAATTGTTTTGAATTTTCAATCAACATCATAAGTGATGAAATGCTTTGAATTTTCATTAAACGGTGGTTTATTTTTTGGTTCAACCTGAAAATAGTGCCAACAAACAAGGAATATCCAGAGGTTCTTAGGGCATCTACCTGATGCCCCGCATCAAGCATTAGACAATTGGAGAAAATTATTGGGACACTAAAAATCAGAGGAAAATTTGTCTACCTCAATCAAGTGGACCTTTGAGAAGAATAAGAAACTATATTGATTGTAACATTAAATAAATTAAAGAAAGATAAGGCAATATATAATACTAATAATCTAATTATGATATGAGAGAGTGGATTATAATGAGTATAAGAAATCAACTCATCACTATTTAAAATTGTTAGAGTGGTCGAAGACCAACTTCTATAAATCATTCATCAACATATCAAATTTTTTTATTTATTAAATTTTCAATTTTTTTATTTATTAAGTTTTTGTAACTTACATTTTTCATGTGATTAGTATTGTTTGTTTTTTTAAATTGATTATATTTAATTGTTTATACATTTGGTTCTTATCTTTTTATTTATTTATTTGAGTAACATTGATAACACACCGAGTATGAGAGAAACCCAAAATGGATTAAGAAAAAAGAATATATAATATATAATATATGAGAACATTAAAAACTGATTTTGCTTTTCCATTAACAAATCCACAACCAATATTATTTTAGTATAGCCAAACCTACCTTTATTGTATATTCTTAGCCAGGCATAATCAAGTGCACCCATACTATTGTCATTCACATTTCCATATAACTCTTTGCATATAAGTCTTTGTACGTATATGAACAAATGAATGTGATACTCTTTAGCAAGAAATAACATTGCATACAACACTACATATATATTGATCTTCCTTCCATTTTAAGTTTAACTATCTCAATATAGTTGTGTAATATTTTGGAACTACATTTGTTTTCCAAAGAGTATCACACTTATGTGTAAAGTTAAAAACTATTAATATTTTACATTATATACAAAAAGAGGTTATATCAATTTTTGGTGGGGTCCTATCTTAGTGGAAGCCAAAACTCCCACTAGCTTAATATCATCAAACTTGTTCATACTACTCATATCTTATTGTTTATAAATCATTTTGGAAAAAAGAAAAAAACTATCAAAGCTTGATTCAGGAGGATCTCGGTGGCCATCCACCTTGTCTAACTAGCTCAAAACATGTTTTTTGGCAACTTACTATTTTTAGCAGTTTTTCGGTTCCCAAACTTCCGGGGCCATTTTGAGGGCATAAACGACTTTTTTTCATGACCGGGCACCTAAAATATGACAAAAGACTTTGATTGATCCCTCTAAATGAATATCCTCATCAATACCTTTCCAATGAGCTATCATGCACCCTAAACGAAGATTGTATACAAAAGTTACGACCCCACGAAGTTAATGTACTAACTTACCCCAACGGGGCCCACGTGATTTTTGGCGCTTCATCTCCCAGGGTTAGGTTTTTGGATGTATATGGTTTTGGAATTCATACTTATTGTAAAAAGACAGTCAAAGCCTCATTGTACTCATCTTCTTGCAAATGGGTGTAGCCTTCACATCTGTTCTGAGAGATAAGCTTCCACCATTCTAGCAAGCTTTTTTTCAGTTTGCATTTTACAATTTTCAACACATTTCTTATTTAATAGAAGTCAAGTTTTATTGTATATATGTTTTTGTTCGTTGTGTCTCTGTGTTAATTTCCTAAATCCGTGGTTTCATTTCGTTCCACTCATATATCTGGATCAGAGGTATCAGAGTGATCTGCTCCTTGTCATTTTTTTAATGCATGTCCCTGATGTGGTTAGGGTATAGAGAGTTGGGTCTCAAGCTTGTTTCTATTGAGGGCAACTGCTCTCACACACCTAAGAAATCATCCATGATGGGAGAAAAGAAAGACAACGAGACAAAAGATCCTTTCAAAATGTTGCTCGAGGAATCCTTTGAGCAACATAGGAACGAGAAGATGGACAACTTTGCACAAATCCTTCAACGACTTCCTAAAAGAGACACATCCACCTCAAGCAGAGGTGCCACCCCCTTCATGGTACATATCAATTTTGATATTCCTATATTTGAAAGTCAAATAGATGCAGTTGTCATATATAAATGGTTAAACATTCTAGAAGGGTATTTTTCTATCCACAACTTTTCCGATAGAGAAAAGATTACATTTTCTCTCCTCAAGTCCATCCCCCATGTCAAATATTGGTGGGACACCTTCTGTGAGAAAAAGGAAATAGAGGGTTCCAAATTATTTGCAGTTGCACTCACTTGGGGTTCCTTCAGGGACACTATTAAGGAACAATACTACCATGTTGGAAGTTATGATGATTTGTATACAAGATGGACCAAACTGTGGAAGGAAAGAGATCAAACCGTGCAAGAGTTCACCAATGTCTTCCATACCTTGCACAGCAAGATAGGTATCAAATATTCTTAGAGACATCTAGTGCTCAAATACCGTGACGGTCTACATAGATACATCCAAACATAAATGGTTTTTTTGGACATGTCATCTTTGGGCGTATCCTATCGATACATCGTCAAAATCGAGCAGAAGCTTAAACAAAAGACATGACAGTTTGGGTCTGGGAACCCCTCACAGAAGAAGCAGGGAAAGGGAAGCCCCAACCCGCAGAACAAAGAACAAATCAAATATAGGCAACCTTAAGACAACTAGTCCAAGCCAAAAGCAAACAAGGACACTAGGAAGACAATGAAAGATACCTGGAAGTGGTGTGACTTCCATAAGGGCCCTTCGAATAACATTGTTGATTTCCTCTCAAAGCAGTCATTGGTGGCTGAGGTAAAAGAATCTAAATCATATGTGGGTTATGACTATGAGTCAAAACTAGAAAAGGGGAGATAGATCATTGATGTGGAACGTAGTGCCACTGTTTCTACCACCAATATTGAACCCGGTGAACCTGATGAGATAGAGGAAGGCGAGCACCTATTTTATTCACAGATGTGGGTGAAAGGAACTTTTATGCACTTTATCGTTGATAGTAGTGGCCATAATAACATCATATCAGAAGAGGTCATCAAGCGGATATCCCTGCCAGAAACACTGCACCCGTAGCCCTACACCATCAGATGGCTCTGTCAAGGAAGTGATCTTCACGTCATCCAACAGTGTCGCATGTCATACGACATCAAGCCATTCAAAGATGAGGTATCGTGTGATGTTTCTCTAATTGAATTTTGTGATGTTATTTTGGGCCAACCTTATTTATGGAAATTTCATGTTGTATATGAGTCTAGGCCTTGCAGTGTTATTATTACTTGAGTAGGAAATTGTACAGGATACCCAAGGTAGTCCCACCTAGTGCTATTTCCTTGATCTTTCCCAAGCAATGTAGGAAGGTCATTTCTCAGATCGGGAAGCTTGTCTTCTTCGTGATTCTCTCTTAGAGTGAGAGAAAGGTTGCATTCAAATCCATGGCCTCTACAACCAACCTCTCCATGCAGTAGAATTAAGTGGATAAGGTCGTGGAAGAATACAAAGACATATTCTCATCACCTACTGGGGTACCTCTGCACTGTTAGGTCAAGCATCCCATCGATCTGATCCGCAATGCACCACTTCCCAATTGACCAGTCTATCGTCTCCCTCTACTAGAAAATGAACATATCAAGCATCAAATCCAAGAACTTATCCATAAGTGGCACATCCGACCCAGCTCATCACCTTGTGGAAGCCCAATCGTGTTGGTGTAGAAGAAGGACGGGACCTGGAGACTCTGCATTGATTATCGATCCCTAAATAAAATCACACTCAGGAACCGATACCTAATTCCTTGAATTGATGATCTCATTGATCAGATCAAGGGGAAAAAATACTTCAGTAAGGGGTAAAATCATGAATTTGGGTAACACTTTCGTGACAATCGGGTCTCCAAAATTTCTAGCGGCAATTTTTCGGCCGAACAAATGTTTCTTTCGGCCGAAATCTTTTTCGGCCGAAAATTTTCACGTCAAATTTAACGGTGCCCTCGAAATTCATGTACAATGTTTTTTGGATGAATTATTTTCCCGTGGTAAGCATATTTCGGCCGAAACGTTTATTTTTAATGGATTCCGTTAAAAACTAGGTTTCGGCCG
>SNQJ01S0051778.1:75100-87225 GCA_010110895.2 Picea sitchensis
TTATCTAATTTTATTTAATTTTATAAAAAAATCATTGCATAATATTTTTAGGTGAGATTATGATTCGGTGAAATGAAAAATCCATATCTCTAAAAATACACAACGGAAAATTATGGAAAATTTATATTCATAATTGTTAAACTCTTCTCTTCAAAAGGGTATTTTTAGATTTTACTTTTAAGTAAAAATTAAGATAGATACAAGGTGTAGAAAAACACGTGTTTAAAATTTGCAACGTTTTCATCTTGGTCAACTTCAAAAAATTCTAGAAATTATAATATTCATTCGTTAGATTCAAAATTATAGTCATAATAAAATAGAGTCTCTGTAGATTGTTGCAGTGTATTTCATTTCTTAAAAACATAAGTTTAATAATAGATACATTGTTATGGAAAACAATAACTCATTATCATTCCTTTCATGTTTAAGGAACATACTGTTAAACAATTGTCAAATTGACATATCAAATCTTGATAAAAAAAAATTGACAAATAGTCATTAGAAATATAAAAAAATTATTCACAAGTTTTGTTTTTACTGTAAAGTGAAATTCTAAATAAAAAAATACTTTTGTATGCCGGAAGTTGAAGAACTTGTGAAAATACAGTTTTTTTTTGTCATAAAACAAGCAAAAGTGTTACCCATCTTCATGATTTTACCCTAAGATTGATATGAATTCTTGCTACCATCAGGTCCCAATAAAATAGACAGATGTGTGGAAAAATACCTTCAAGTCAAAAGAAGGTGTTTTTGAATGGTTGGTCATGCCCTTTGGTTTGACAAATTCCCAAACAACTTTCATGAGGATAATGGATGATATGTTGTGGCCTTTCACAAAATATTTTGTGGTGGTGTATCTGGATGACATCCTCATCTACAACAAGACTTGGGAAGAACACTTGTAGCATATTCAACAGGTTTTGCACACTCTTTGGCAACACAAGCTATAATCCAACTTGGAAAAATTCTCCTTCAGCATGGACATGGTCTATTACCTAGGCTACATTGTTTTTGTGCATGGTTTGCATGTTGATCTAGCCAATATCCAAGTCATCCATGACTGGCCAGCCCCAACCACACTCACTGAGCTCTGGAGATTCTTAGGCCTTGCCAATTTTTATCGTAGGTTCATGCTGGGATTCTCCCATATTGCATGGGCCCTCAGTCAAATACCCATGGGTAGTGGTAAGGAAACATTTGTGTGGGGCATGTCCCAATAGAAAGATTTCAATGATATAAAGTAGCACTTGTGCTCAGCCCTAGTGATTTCATTATCTGACCTCAAAAAACCCTTTGACATCAATGTTAATGCTCTGTAAATTCCTAGAGGTTGTCAGAGTAGAATAAATTTACAAGAGGTAATTTTATCCAACCACTTCAAAACTGGAATCTAGCCCTACTAGCTTCAGAGAGGGATCTCTCTGTATGATTTAGCTATGTTTTAACTTTTAGATATTAGGCTAGTTAAACAAATTAAGATTGAATGGTTTGTTTTGTTTTTGTTAAGTTGGCTGAAAAGGTTTTTTACACCTCCGTTGAGCTATGGGGTTTGTATTATAATGATAGAGGTCTAAACAGAAATCAAAAGATTATTTTCACAGGGAAAGATAATGCATTCATTGGATTCTTTAGCAGTAAAGTGATGAATAACAAAAAAGATGAGAATATCAATTAAAGTAAAGAAGCATTTAAGAATTTCTTCACTGTAATATCAGAAAGATAAACATTTAGATCTTTCAAAGTCAGAAACAGGGTATACAAAGATAAATCCTGCAACATGTGCTACTTTTAAAAGATTAGATTAGAAAACAATATGATAACTGAGGGAGAAAAAAAATTAACATAGAAAAGAAAACATCACCAATGAATAACACGCGAGAATCCTCTGAAACGTCCCTTTGTATTACTGGAAGATCTCTTGATAAAAATTACAGTCTTTCTAGATTACAAGGCATAAAGATCAACCCTTGGTACTTCAAAGTTTGAAGAACTTATAATAAAAAATTACATACGATCCTGTCATTAAAGAGCAGGACGTGGAAAATTCTAAATTTAGCTAACTAACTCAACAAGATACAAAAATTTAGGAACTGTTTGATGATGTGTTGAATCTTCATGTTGATTTTGGGGTAAACCATTGGTGATTCCTCTGCATGACCTCGTCTGATTGGATAGCTGACTAGGCTTGGACACCTCATCTCCTACTCGATCAGATTGCATAACTCTTCCCATCGAAGGTGACTGGGAACAATAACTTTGAGTAGTCTTCGATATACTTCATCCATCTGTGTATACTTGGCAAAAGTTGGTTTGACGATGAAAATGTACTGGATCTCGTGTTGTATGCTGATGTCTGACTGTAAAGCTTCTAAGAACGCCTTGCCTATGATACTGCACTGTATTCCCGAGAATTTTGAACTATCTTTGGCCACGGTGGATACTTTCTTTTTATAATCAGAAAGTCTCATTAACTTGTCATTTGTGACCCTTAAGCCAGGGAGGCTTTTCTTCTACAGAGCTTCAATTTTGCTGAAAAATCTTTGCACTCCTATGTCCATAGTCTAGACTTTGTCCTCTTTTGGTCAGGACCCTCTTGACCTCAAGGATGGTCTCCTTTCTATCTTCAATTTTCAAATCCTCTTGCTCTTCTCTGGTTTTTGAATTCAGGAATGTAATGATCTCAGTGGCTTCTATGGGCATCTCTCCTAGTTCTCCTCTTATTTTCTCAATAGTCTGCTTGCTTCTTTGCACTAGTTCGTTTTGCTCGAACATTATTTGTACCATAGGCCATATTTCATTTATGGACTTGGTGATATCCATCCAGACATTTTCCATGACCTCAACAAGTGTTTTGTCTGCCATTGTTTTCTTTTGAAGCTATTGCAATTCCTGTTTGAGCTTGTTTGATGTTTGTTTCTCCTTGGAGTAGCTGGTTTGGTAAGAAGACTTGAGTTCTTGAAGGTTCTCAACCTCCTTTTTAAGTCTACTAATCTCTCTCTCCTACAAATTCATCTCTTCCATGGATTTTGCCAGTTCTATTGTCTTCTCTAGAGATGTCATTGGAGTTGCTGAGGGAGTTTTTGCTGAGGGGATTCCCGCTATGGATGTTGTTCTTACTCCTGTGAGTGGAACTGAGCTCAATGGAATGATTTCCATAGGCTTTGATTGTTCCTTCTCTTTCAATAACCTTTCTAGTTTTGCTTCCATCTCTTTCAACTGTGCATTCTGCTCTATAATCAACCTGCGCATCTCATATTTTTCCCCTTTTGTCTTAGCTATCTCCTTTGCCTATGCATCTTGCCTTGGTGGCAGTTTCAACTGTTTCCTCAGAGATGCTATATCGGCATTTTTATTTTTTAATAGCTTCTCAAATTCTTTCACATTCGAGGGGTCATACCCGATCTTGAGGACCAATTCTTCCAACATCTTAATTCTTTTATCTTTTGCAAAGGATGACATCTTTTCTAATTTCAGCTGTGTTTGAACATTGCTCAGAGATACCTGTAATTTAGTAGCCACAGTAGAAGCATTTTCCAATGTAGAGAAACCATTTCTCTAGTTTTCTTGTGCAGATCCATCTGATCAGTGGGATGCACATCTCTAGTATGAAACTCGGATGTTTCTCTTTTGTAATCAGTGATGGCTTTCAGTTCTGGAACCTGTTCCTGCAGAAAATCCATGTGCATTCTCCCCTTCTCTGTATCGAATGCAGACAACAGTCTGTGTTGTGTTGTTGAAGTCTTTTTCAAAAACTGAGCATAAGTACTGCTAGTCAGTGTCTAATTTTTCTTTTTGATCAGGTCATACTTCTCAAAAACACTCAACTTTGGTCCTACTTTACTCGGTTGGTCGAATAGTGGAGTATTCGTGGGCTTCTTAGGCAAAACTGTAGACATAATTTGCTTGCTACCTGTGCTCAGAAGTGACTGATAATATTTCATAGTTGTAGTGGATTGGATTTCCTTTTCACCAGTCATGTAAGGTGTATGACTGGTTTTTGGCCTTTTGGTGTGTAATTGGAAATCTTCAGCCGAGACTTCGGTGATGGAAGGTGAAGTATCCTTCCTGGGTATTTTCTTCTTGGGAACCTGTGGTGTAGTATTCTATGAGATGATGACCGAAGGGTCCTGCTGTTCTGTCTCAACTAGAGTGTTCGGCTCCCATTCTGTTTGATTTGCGAACTTCTCTATCTCAGGCTTGGGTGTATGAACATATGGGACATTTTTACTTTTAATCCTCATCTCATAAATTATACCGCATGGATCATAGTGCCATATGAAACTAACATAAAACTTCATTTCTTTCAACAGTCTGTCTACTTCCTCCCCGATGCCTCGGCTATTGCATATGAAAGACCCTATTTTCCCTTTAATTCTAAGTTGTTGTTTCTTTTTCAGAGACACAAAATGTATGTCATTGGAGTTAATCATTTGCCTTATGTACTCCAGGGAAAATATCCTCATGGGAAGATACTTGGGCAGTTTGTATGGAGCTAACACACATCCATATACTCTAATCTCAGTGTGGTTTTGGTAAAGATACCAGTATCCAGTCTTTGCAAGGTCTGAGAGGCGTAAAATCCTCTGAATCTCCTCATTTATTCTTGGTTTAGGTCTTTCGCTGAGCATGCTCAACACTAGATGGTAGAAATTCTTGATAAACTATTTGAAACTGATCTCTCTTGAATTTTTTCTGAGTAGAGAAGTCCAAGCTGTTACCGCCTGCGGTCTCCTGTCCTTGTCCATTTTCTGCATTGAAAAGGAGAACCTGTTCGCTTGAAAAAAAATGAGCATGTAGGTCAGTATTGAGGAATACCGGAACATGCCTTCTAAGGCGAAATTTGAGAATAGCTCGTGAATATTCTCCGCCAGGAAAGTGTTGTAGTCGAACTAAGTGGTGGGTCTTTCTTCTGTGGAGAAGATGGACAGAAAGTCCAATATGGGTTCATCCACCCATTTGTCGGAAAAATAACCAAGCAGAGCACAGAGCAATGAAATGACTTGGTTTCCCTTCTCTGAGAACAGGGAGGAAGGGTACGGGGGATTTGTCTTGGGGAGCTGAGCGGCCTGAGGGAGGAAAAGCTCGAAAATCTAGGCTCTCTGAGGGAATGATAGTTTCTGGTACAACTTCGTGATGGCTTCGAGATTGAAAGGGGACACAGATTCAACTCTGGGTATCTGTATCATCTGATCAATTGCTTCTTGTGTAATGAAGAACAAAGTTTCTCCTGATAAAGATACTATGGCTCTCTGGTCGAGGAGGTAATGAGCCTAGCATTTGAGGGATAATTCAGGGAAATGGTGAACCTGGGGGAAAAGATACAGAGGAAGGTTAGAGTCCCATAGCCCAATTTCATCGCTCTGATCTAATAAAGTATCTTTGAGCCATGACTGCAAATCCGCGAAGTCGAATTCATACCTGGTGTTTGTGATTAAATGATCTCTGTCGACCAAATGGATCCTGTTGAGATCAACAGGAGGCGGAAGGAAAGGATTTTCCTCGGCTTCTTCTTTCTTGGATTTTGGCGCCATCACTGTAAAAATACCTGCAATTAAAAAACAACATTAGTGGGGATGGCTATGGTTTTGGATGGCTGATTAGAACGAAGGTAAAATAGGGATAATATCTCTGGTGCGAGGACAAAGTAAGTAATGGGAGAATGAACGGAAAGGGTAGTTTTGAGCAAACGGAATTCGTTGGGCGCGAGGGACAGATCAACAAACTAACAGATAAGTTAGCCAGTAATAAATGGCCAACGGTTCTTTTGGTGCATGAGATGGTAGGTAACAATGAATGATGAATATGACCAGGTGATGTGGCGGGTGTTGATTGGGAAGTGACCATGGTGAAGGGACTTGTAACGGGCGAACAGGGGAATGGAATGACAGAGTTATGAGACGTGACCCTTAGGGGAAAAAGTGGAAAATGATGTCATGGGGTGACGGGGGGTATGTTATAAAGTGGTAAGTGGTACGTGGCAGGAGTATGGAGCAATGGGTTCCTTCCACGTAGAGAAGAGGGCTCGCCAAAAAATCACTCCATTCCGGACCCCCCCCCATCGTTAGTATGGAGAATGGGTTCCTTCCACGAGAGAAGAGGGCTCAAAAATCATCGATTCTAATTTCCCATCGCTAAGTAGACCGGGTCGGGGTCCAAAATACCGCCACCATCCACGGCAGGTGTTTGCCATTAGACCGTAGATCCGGAAGCTCAACGCTAACCAACATTCTGCACTTCCCCACCATTAAAAGTAGAATGGTCGGGGTCTCGAATTCAATATCAATCGTGGATCTAGGCCGATGCCTTATCCGCTCGGGGACAGTAATCTTTTATATGATGATTTCGGGAATTTCCTCGACCTAAAGGTAGAACTACAACCATATCAACTGTGGATCTAGGCGTCGATGCCTTATCCGTTCAGATGTGCACCTTTTTTATACATGATTCCGGACCCCCCCCGACTGTTAAAGGTAGAACGGTCGGGGGGGGGTCCGAAAAAACTTATCAACCGTAGATCTGAGCACTAGCACCTGAGTCGTTTATCTGTGCGTTTTCTTTAATCTGTGAGCGCAAAGTCATATTTTCTCTGAAAACTTAGGATAAGCGCTTTAAGTGGGTTCGTCCAAGCTTTCCCTGTTTTTATCACCATGGGGTTAGACATTCAACTTTCAAACATCAAAGATAGGGTTCAACATTGATCATCATGCCTGTTTTATTGAGATAAAGCAAACTACCCTATACTCTAACCTAATTACCTATGACATTTATCCCAGATTAAACTATTGGACTAAGAAGTTACTCTATCTTTGGGTTATTTGACCAAGATTAGGTAGTTTGGTAGAATTTATTCACTAGATAACCTAATTTTCTTGGCTAAGATTAAACAATTTAGCCAAGCTTATTAACTACTCCTATCAACATCAATTTAAAGGACTTGGCCATGCTTAAACTGTATGGACCAAGTCATTATTATTGCATGGGGCTTTATTTAAATTTCTTTTATGCCCTCTTTTATTCTTTTTCTTTATTTTCTTTTTCTTTTTCTCAAATTATTTGCATAATGAAAAATCATTTGGCAACCAAAACAATAAAAGGATAAAATTTGCAGTCACCAGTTGATCCTATAAATTATAGGGTTATAACAGAGGCTCCACCTGGGGATGGTACTCTCCTTGTGAAGTGCCAAGAATCTTGTTTTTTGATGTTCTGATTTTTTTTTTCCAGAGTTGCTTTTGTTGTTTGATTTGTTTTATTTTTTAAAGTTTGATGACGATTTTCAGTGGCTTAGGGCCTTCTCTGTGGGCTTCAACCATCTGATCAAAATTATTCACTCAAAAACTTGTAAGCACAAAAAAATGATTTGTACAATGGAAAGGTGTGATTCAAGGTCCCTATTAAGGAGGTGAGTAGTGCTTCAACATTCTGCCATTCACAGGTCCTCCTAGAAGATTGGTCCCATCGTTGTTGTTGAGTAGGAAATAATTATTTCCTCTGAATGCGTGAATTATGTAAGGTCCCTTCCATAGACTATCAAATTTTCCATGCTTCCCCTTATCTTCATTTCATGCATCCCATCTCAGAACCAGGTCACCTAGCTCAAAGTCATATTCTTTAGTTCTTTTATCAAAGATCCCTTTTATGCTTTCCTGGACAACTTGAGTTTTGTTGTATACTTCTTCTCTAGACTGCTGCAAGTGGATCATCTGATTTATCCTTCTTTGGGAATCGTTCGGCTTGGCTTGCATCTCTTGCAGCAGTTTCATGACAGGAACCCATAAGGAGGTAGGAAAAACTGCTTCAGTGCCATAGACCAACTGATATGGAGATATACCAATTGACCTCTTGGTGGTCATTCTGTCAAACCATAGTGTGAAAAGAAACTTGTTATGCCAAGACTTTTTGTTTTCTTGCAACGTCTTCTTAATAATGTTCACCAGGGTTTTATTGGATGACTTCGCTAGACCATTTCCCTGAGGGTAATAAGATGTGGAATGTCCCAAACTGATATGATACTGGTTGCAAAAATTTATGAGCTTCTTGGATCGGAAAGCAACTGCATGGTTAGTTATAATTTTTCTTGGACACCCAAAACGAGACAAGATATTATTTTCAAAAAAATTTAATAATGACAGAATCAGTAGCTTGCCTGCTTGGTACAACTTCGATTCATTTTGTGAAATAGTCCATAGCAGTAAGAATCCACCTGTGTTGGCCCGAAGAGGGAGGATGTATTTGTCCAATAAAGTATAATCCCCAAGGAGCTTCAACAGAGATTGGTTTCATGGGAAAAGGGAGGAGCTTCTTTTTTCCCTCGAACACCTGACATTTATGACATGAAGTCACCTTCTGATGCACATCAGAAAATAGTGTAGGCCAATAGAACCCAGCTCTGAGGATTTTATTAGCTGTGCTATTCCATCTCAGGTGACCACCACAGTCTCCCACATGAAAATCCTGCAATACTTTGTCATCTTCATCCTTTAACAGATAATTCAATAAAATACCTCCAGGATCCTTCCAATAAAGATTGCCTTCTAGAATGCAAAAATTTAGTGCTTTCAATTTCAAAAACTTAGCTTTAGTTTTGGTCAGACCAGGGGGAGCTTGTAAGTTATGCAAAACAAATATCAGGTCTGTGTAACATGGAGAGTTCATAAATACCTCTTTCATGCTTGGAGTTGCCTGCTCTCCCTATTCATCTACTGCAGCTAAGAAATTAATATCAAGAGCATGGAAATTGGATTCCACCACTAACTTTGCTAGACCTTGACCTTTAATCAGTTTAGTAGGCTTAATATCTATGTCATACCCCAGAATGATAGCAATTCATTTTCCTCTTCTTCCATCTGGATTGTCCTGGGTTAAAATATCCTTCACTACTTCATTTGGAACGTATGCGATGGTGTGGGAATGGAGAATATATACCCTAAAATCATTTATGGCTTTTACCAGGGAAAAAGCTTGTTTATCCATTATTTTATAATTCAAAGAAGCATCTCTTAAATATTTACTGAAAAAGGCTATGGGTTGTTCATACCCTTCATTATTTTTCTGTAGTAATACTGCTGCAATCGTATGTTCAGAAGCAAAAGAAAAAAGGTAAAAATCCTTGGTGAAGTCAGTATTGATCAAGACTGGAGTCTGTGTGAGTGCATGTTTAACTTGTTCAAAAGACTGCTTGGATTCAATGTCCCATTTTATTTTTGTGTCATTTTTTAACATGTTTGTGATGTTCCTAAGAAGATTAGTCAGGTTAGCTATGAATCTTCTCAGAAAGTTTATTTTTCGAATGAAAGATTGTAACTCTTTGATATTCCTTGGGTGTTCCAGTTTTTGAATGGATTCTATTCTATTGGGATATATCTTAATTCCATCCTTATAGATTATGTGCCCCAACAGTTTACCTTCCTCTAATCTAAAAAGGATTTTCTTAGGATTTAGAGAAATCCCAAATTTCCTGCATTTCTCAAACACTCGTCGGAGATGTCGCAAGTGCTCTTCATCGGATTGGGAATAAACAGTTACATCGTCAAGATAAATGACAATAAATCTTCCAAGTTCTTCCACAAAAGTGATGTCCATCACTCTTTGGAAAGTGTCTCCAACGTTCATCAAACCGAAAGGCATCTTCACGTACATGAAGGTACCCCAAGGGGTTGTGAAAGTTGTTTTCTCTTGATCATTTGGGTGAACGAGAACCTGGTTATAGCCTAAGAAACCATCCAGTAAGGAGATTTGGATGGATCCAACTACCTTTTGTAATATATGGTCCATTTTTTGCAATGGGTAGTTGCCCTTTAGGGAAACCTTGTTCAGGTTTCAGAAATCAATGCAAAGCCTAATTTCCCTAGTTTTCTTTCAGGTTAGGACCAAATTTGAAACCCATTTGGAAAATCGTAAAGGAACTATTATTTTAGCATCATACATCTTTTTTATTTCTTTTTCTATCAAGGGAAGTAACTTGGGATTGATTCTCCTAAGTTTCTCTCTGAAAGGTTTTTGATCTTCTTTTATCGAGATCCTATGTTGAATGATGCTTGTGTCATAAGATTGTAAGTCTTCATAACCCCAAGAAAAAACGTCCACATATTCCTTGAAAAGTTCAATGCATTTGATTTTCTGCTCAGGGGGTAAAGATTTGGAAAGTTTTACCATCTTGGGTTTCTCTTATGTCCCTATGTTACAGTCTTCAACCTCTTTCCCACTGGCTTCAATTTTAGGTTTTTTAGCTACATCATTAAAATCAAATAAGTCTTCTAACGGAGCTAAACCCCTAGGTAAAACATTACTCCTTAAATGAAAAACATTAGAATCTATCTCATCTTCACCCGATTCTTCTGAATCTATTTTATTTACACTATTATTTCCATAAACAAATTTATTTACATTTTCATCGTCATTTTCTAAGTCTATGTTTGTACACTCGAAATCATTTTTGCATTGTAGAAAATATTCAATTTGGTCGTCATTCCCAAATACCTGCCAGTATCTGATGTTGTTCGGGATAGTCAGTCTGCACTTCACCTCCATCATGTATGGGCGAGTGCAACGAAAATGTATCTTGCATGTAGTTGTTGACGTAGCTAACCCATCTACTAAAATGTTTTGTCCCCTGGGCATCACTTGCAAATCAACTTCAATGAAACATTGAAGGGCATCCAAAACAACGTTTCTATAAGCTCTAATCCTGGGATGTTTTGCTGCATACTCACCTTTAATTTGTTTGATAATTAATTTATAATCCCCTCTGTTAGCGTCAGAAGTCACTCCTAGATTACTTGCAGGAGCAGAGCCTGACACCCATCAGTTTAATGTCACGATTTTTTTATGAAGGGGTGATCAAATGGAAGAAAACTCGGAACAATATCGTCTCAACTCAGAAACTAGGCCAGGCATGCATGGGCGAGTGAGGTCTTAGATAAAATCCAAACAGCGAGTTGTAATAAGGGTGAGTAGGGGGAAGACTTGTTTGAGAAAAGTGCATAGGACTGTCATAAACAACAGGTTTTCTAACAGACTGTGAGAGAAAGCATCAAGAGGCAAGATCTTCTTACACCCAAATGCAGGAAACCAGAGAAAACAATAATGCCACCACAAATCATTTATCGTAACATAACTGTGCTAATTCATGCGAAGCATTCGTTAGTGAACCCTCTGATATAAGATGAAAACACAGATGGAAAAGGAGAATTGTTTGTCATAAAACAAGAAATCTCAAATACAGATGCATATCCACAGAACTAGAATGATTGTTAAAACTTCACAGTCGGGAGCTTAGCTCTACCATCAATAGATACAAAAATGGTGAAAACGCCTTCATATACTCAGAACAACAACAGTGGAATCGAAACACTGCATTGAAAGCTTTGCATCTGCATGGCTTCTGACAGTCAACATCTGCAGTCTCTGAAAGATCGTGCAACTTATGGCAGACGCAATCAAACTCCTGACAGTTCCAGTGGCGAATCGACGTGCCTTTAATTCATTGCTGGGATTTCCCATTATGGCGGAGGCGATGTATAACCACCACCAAATGCTTTAATAACTGCTTCAATAATTGCTTCATCGGGATTGAGGATGGCCCGACCAACTCGACACTTTTGCGACGTGGAGGACCCCTTTGCGCTGCCACCTAGATTAGCTTAGAGATGGTGCATAGACGTGGAGGCCAATGCAAAAGATGGGGCACAACAACGGAGTGATGGGGCCAAAACTGCGAGGGGAAAGTAAGAAGCGATAAGGTGTAAGAGAGGCAGTGGGGGAAGACATGTGGCGGAAGTCGATAAGTGGAGGGAGCAGGATACAAGACATGATAGGTGCACATGTGGTGGGAAGTTGTCATGGAAAGAGGCGGGACACATGGCGGACGATGGATGGATGGTGAGATGGGAAAGGGATCATACGGGCTAGGAGAGGGAGGAGTGACAGATGTCGGAGGATGAGGAAAGGGAAAAAGGGTGCGAGCCTCATCGCATGGCCAGGAAGAGAACAAATGGCACAAAAGATTACATGACAGGGAAGGGGCCCACGTTGGTTAATCGTAGAATGACAGAGGATGCTCAGGCTGCTTGTGCGCCATTGATCCGGACGCTTGAACTGTAGCCGTCGGAGAGATGCACCTTTGA
>SNQJ01S0051778.1:95374-113609 GCA_010110895.2 Picea sitchensis
GGGGTCCGGAATCACCTCTGCGCCGTTGATCCGGGTGCTTTGATCCTTGCCATCCAGATTCGGTTTCCACTTAAACATGGGCGCATTTGCATCCCGAACTTAGGACAAGTGGGTTTTTAACCCATTCTTTACATTCTGACCCCCAAACAAGAAATATCGCTAACACCCTCTTACCATGATTTGTTTGGCACCAACCTTCTTTAGTAGTTTTAGGCCGAGAAGCAAAGCTTCGTACTCAACTATGTTGTTAGTGCATTGAAAATTTAGTTTGTAAGAATGGTTTTCCAAATACCTGGATTTGTGATTGTGCAACCAAACCCCTGCTCCAGCTCCTTCTTTGCTTACATCTACATCAAAGTCCATGCTCCAGAAATCTATTGGCAATTCTTCACTTATTACGTGTTTCTTCCCTTTTGCCTCAGTGATTTCTTGGTCTTTGTTCGGGTCAAATGTATCTTCTTCCAGCTGAGCGATTTGTTCTCCCATATCACCATCATTATACAGGATGAAGGAATCTAGATCAGACTGAGCAGAGTACATGGGATAGCTATGGGTCTTTTCCTGGTTGCTGACCATATATTTCATCAGCATCTCTCTGTATAGTCTTCTCTATTGTTCGAATACTGGGATGGTGGAATATGACATATCCAACTACAACGTGCCTTTCAACTTGCCCCCCCAAGACCTGGACAACAACATACCATATTTTGGGGGAATGTCCACGACCTCAACATCCATAACCATGATTTTTACTGGAATATGAACTAGGGTGATACATAAGTCCTTGATCAACCCGATACATCTAACTTTGTTGGAATCAAAAGAGTGTAAATCCTTGTAAGGTCTGGTGGCCTTGATTCCTAGTTTTTCCATCACTGCTTTAGGCATCAGGTTGTGGGAAGCACCCGAATCTAAAATAGCATTGTGCAGAATCAGGTCATGTATATTAAGGTTGATGTAAAAAGGAGTGACAACACCAGTGTCAGTATGACCATCAACTTCAGGGCCAAACATAAGTTCAGGTTGATCATCGGTAAGATTTACCATGTCTCAATGATTCGTCAATCCAACGGTTAAGGCCTTTGTGCCTATATCAAGCTCAATGCTCAGCACTTTGATCACCTGTGATCGGTAAGTGTTCTTACTCATCAAATTGGAAAGGGGAATGGGAATTTTCACTTTGGCTAATTCCCCTTTGAGGCTGAAAGGAGTAGGTGCTATGCTTTGGCTCAGTAATTTTGATCTGTCCACCATAGTTTTCTGGGAAGAAGTAGTTGGTTGGTTGGTTGATGAAACCTTAGTCTGCGTTGATCTTTGTAAAATGGTAGGGTTTCTTTTTTCTTGAGTTTCACCATTACCTTTCTCGGGGACCTTCTTGGTAGAAGGCTCAGGAGCTTTCTTGGTTTCGACTGTTTTCTTCATTTTGGTTACCTTTTTGGGGGAATTTTCATCTGTCCTTTTGCTTCGCAGATTGTACTGCCTATGTACCTCCATAATGGTATTTTCAAATGCTTTCTATTCAATTTCTTCGGCTTCCTCACTCAACTTTGTTTGAGAAAGAATAAAAAGTTATTTCTCTTCTTGAGTAAGGAAAATGGCTTCGTTATCGTGAATACCCATGAGGTTCATGTGTGTGTCCTCTAATTCTTCAATTACCTCTTCACCTTCATCGGCATAATTTTCTTGTAGGGGTGGTATGATTTGTTGATCAATACCCCTCTATTCTCTTTGATCCCTAGGATATCTCTATCTGATTTGAGGAGGATTTCTTCTGAAGTTAGGATTTTGAATTTGTGGAGCCGGTTGGTTTTCTCTAAGAGGATTTCTTTCAGCTATAGTAAGTCTCTCCATCATCCTTTCCATTGCTCTAGATAAGGAATCCAGTTTGGTGTCAGAAGAAGATGTTGAAGGTTCCTCTTTAATCATGACTCTCCTCTCCGTCCTCTTCCATGCCCTTTTAGTCAGCAGGTTGGCCTCTACACTTACTGTTCTTTTCTGCATGTCCTCCAGGGTGGTGGAGTTTCTTTCCCTTAATTGATATGACATATCAACGTCGAAACCGTCAGGAAATTTTATCAGTGCCAAACCTTGTGGGGGTTTAATATCGACTAGAATCACATTGTACAGATTGTTGAAGTGGGTGCAGTAGTCTTGTACTATCTCTCCGTGATTCCTTCTGATGTTTTCATATTCTGACAAGATCTGGAGAGGGTTTTTCTTTACCTTCCATCTGTCCAGAAAACTTCTTTGAAACACCATAAGGTTGACCACTGAAGTAGAACATAAGCCTTTGTACCATTTCTTAACATCCCCAGTCAGACTCTGTGCAAAAAGTCTCATTTGAACGTCAGCTTCATCCACTTCCTGCAAATCAAAATAGTCATTCATTTTATCAACGTGTTGTTGTACATTCAAGGGCCCTGTACCATAGAACTATGGGAGTCTCGTTTAATAGTCCTGGGGCATGTCATGTAAAGGTGCAGCCAACACCAAGGGAACATATCTGGCCACCATGATAGGTGGAGGGGGTGGGATACCAACCTGAATGATAGGTGGGGTGGTGGCTGAAAATGAGGAGGATGAGGGACTAGCTGGCACATAGTGAGCGGTTTGAGGTTTTGCAGTGGGAGATAGTATTTCAGGGGTCCAGGGTTGCAGGATGGCTGGATCTAAAATAGTTTCAGTCACAAAGCTATCCGATTTCGTTCTAAACAGGCTTTGTTCAAAAATGGTGTCAAAGTCGAGATCTTGAAGGGAAACAAGTTCCTCTGGGAGAGAAGGAGACTTGTGAAGGGGACTATGACTCCTTGAACCTTTTGCAATGGTCTTCCTCTGAGTAACTGTTCTGGATTATCAGTTGCTATCGTAGGTTTCGGGTCTGGGTGGGATCGAGTATAAACTCTTTTAGGAGCCAGATTTTTTTAATTTTTATATATTTTTATTTTTATGAATCGGAAATTACTATGTACAAGCATTTAACAACCTCTAAACATTATTTCTTTCTCAGATTTATAATTTTTTCATAAACAAAATTTTCTTCTAGGGAAAAAAGAAAATGTGGGGTTGAATGTTTGTTCAGTCCTCAGTATGGTTGCCACTATGTTAACGCTCTATAAATTCCCAGAGGTTGTCAGAGTAGAATAAATTTACAAGAGGTAACTTTATCCAACCACTTCGAAACTGGAATCTAGCCCTACCAGCTTCAGAGAGGGATCTCTCTGTATGATTTAGCTATGTTTTAACTTTTAGATATTAGGCTAGTTAAACAAAATAAGATTGAATGGTTTGTTTTGTTTTTGTTAAGTTGGCTGAAAAGGTTTTTTATGCCTCCGTTGGGCTATGGGGTCTGTATTATAAAGATAGAGGTCTAAACATAAATTAAAAGATTATTTTCACAGGGCAAGATAATGCATTCATTCGATTCTTTAGCAGTAAAGTGATGAATAGCAGAAAAGATGAGAATATCAATTAAAGTAAAGAAGCATTTAAGAATTTCTTCACTGTAATATTAGAAAGATAAACATTTAGATCTTTCAAATCCAAAAACAGGGTATACAAATATAAATACTGCAACATGCACTACTTTTAAAAGATTAGATTAGAAAACAATATGATGATTGAGGGAGAAAAAACATTTAACATAGAAAAGAAAACATCACCAATGAATAACATGCGAGAATCTTGTGAAACGTCCCTTTGTATTACTGGAAGATCTCTTGATAAAAATTACAGTCTTTCTATCTTACATGGCATAAAGATCAACCCTTGGTACTTCAAAGTTTGAAGAATTTATAATTAAAAATTACATACGATCCTGTCATTAAAGATCAGGACGTGGCAAATTCTAAATTTAGCTAACTAACTCAACAAGATACAAAATTTTAGGAACTGTTTGATGATGTGTTGAAATATTCATGCTGATTTTTGGGTAAACCATTGGTGAGTCCTCTGCATGACCTCATCTGATTGGATAGCTGACTGGGCTTGGACACCTCATCTCCTACTCGATCAGATTGCATAACTCTTCCCATCGAAGGTGACTGGGAATGACGACTTTGAGTAGTCTTCGGTATACTTCATCCATCTCTGTATACTTGGAAAAAGTTGGCTTAGTGATGAAAATGTACCAGATCTCATGTTGTACGTTGATGTCTGACTGTAAATCATCTAAGAACACCTTGCCTGTGATACTGCCCTGTATTCCCAAGAATTTCAAACTATCTTTGGCCACAGTGGCTAGTTTCTTTTTATAATCAGAAAGTGTCATTAACTTGTCATTTATGACCCTTAATCCAGGGAGGCCTTTCTTCTGTAGAGCTTTAATTTTGCTGAAAAATCTTTGCACTCCTATGTCCCTAGTCTAGACTTTGTCCTCCAATTGTAGCATTAGTCCTCTTTTGGTCAAGACCCTTTTGACCTCGAGGATGGTCTCCGTCCTATCTTCACTTTTCAAATCATCTAACTCTTCTCTGGTTTTTGAATTCAGGAATGTAATGATCTCAGTGGCTTCTGTGGGCATCTCTCCCAGTTCTCCTCTTATTTTCTCAATAGTCTACTTGCTTCTTTGCACTAGTTCATTTTTCTCGAACATGATTTGTACCATAGGCCATATTTCATTTATGGACTTGGTGATATCCATCCAGACACTTTGCTTGACCTCAACAAGTGTTTTTCCTGCCACTATTTGCTTTTGAAGATATTGTAATTCCTATTTGAGCTTGTCTGATGTTTGTTTCTCCTTGGAGTAGTTTCTTTGGTAAGAAGACTTGAGTTCCTAAAGGTTCTCAACCTCCTTTTTAAGTCTGCTAATCTATGTATCTTGCAAATTCATCTCTTCCATGGATTTTTCCAGTTCTACTGTCTTCTCCAGAGTTGTCAGTGGAGTTGCTGAGGGAGTTTCTGCTAAGGGGATTCCCACTGTGGATGTTGTGCTTACTCCTGTGAGTGGAACTGCACTCAATGGAATGGCTTCCATAGGCTTTGATTGTTCCTTCTCTTTCAATAACCTTTCCAGTTCTGCTTCCATCTCTTTCAACTGTGCATTCTGCTCCATAATCAACCTGAGCATCTTATCCTTTTCCCCTTTTGTCTTAGCTATATCCTTTGCCTGTGCATCTTCCGTTGGTGGCAGTTTCAACTGTTTCCTCAGAGATTCTATATCGTAATTTTTCTTTTTTAACATCCCCTCAACTGCTTTCGCATTCGAGGGGTCATACCCGATCTTGAGGACCAATTCTTCCAACGTCTTAACTCTATTATCTTTTGCAAAGGATGATATCTTTTCTAATTTCAGTTGTGTCTGAACATTGCTCAGAGATACCTGTAACTTAGTAGCCGTAGTAGAAGCATTTGCCAATGTGGAGAAAACCATTTCTCCAATTTTCCTGTGCAGATCCATCTGATCAATGGGATGCACATCTCTAGTATGAAACTCGAATGTTTTTGTTTTGTAATCAATGATGGATTTCTGGTCCGGCACCTCTGCCTGCAGAAAATCCATGTGCATTCTCCTCTTCTCTGTATTGAATGCAGACAAAATTTTGTACTGTTCCGTTGAAGTCTGTTTCCAAAACTAAGCATAAGTAGTACTGGTTAGTGTCTGATTTTTCTTTTTGATGAGGTCATACTTCTAAAAACCAATCAACTTTGGTCCTACTCTACTCGGTTGGTCGACTAGTGGAGTATTCATGGGCTTCTTAGGAAAAACTGTAGACATGATTTGCTTATTTCTTTTGCTCAGAAGTGACCGATCATCTTTCATAGTTGCAGTGGATTGGATTTCTTTTTCACCAACCGTGTCAGGTGTATGACTAGTTTTTGGCCTTTTGGTGTGTAATTGGAAATCTTCAGTCGAGACTTCAGTGATGGAAGGTGAAGTATCCTTCCTGGGTCTCTTCTCCTTGGGAGCCTGTGGTGTAGTAGTCTGTGAGACGATGACCGAAGGGTCTTGCTATTCTGTCTCGACTAGAGTGTTCGACTCCCATTCTATTTGATTTGCGAACTTCTCTATCTTAGGCTTGGGTGTATGAACATATGGGAAATTTTTATTTTTAATCCTCATCTAAGAAATTATCCCGCACGAATCATAGTGCCATATGAAACTAACATAAAACTTCATTTCTTTCAACATTTTGTCTGCTTCCTCCCCGATGCCTCGGCTATTGGAGATGAAAGACCCTATTTTCCCTTTAATTCTAAGCTGTTGTTTCTTTTTTAGAGACACAAAATGTATGTCAATGGAGTTAATCATTTGCCTTATGTACTCCAGGGAAAATATCCTCACGGGAAGATACTTGGGCAGTTTGTATGGAGCTAACTCGCATCCATATACTCTGATCTCGGTGTGGTTTTGGTAAAGATACCAGTATCCAGTCTTTGCAAGGTCTGAGAGGCGTAAAATCCTCTGAATCTCCTCATTTATTCTTGGTTCAGGTCTTCCACTGAGCATGCTCACCATTAGATGGTAGAATTGCTCGATAAACTATTTGAAACTGAACTCTCTTGAATTTTGTCTAAGTAGTGAAGTCCAAGCTGTTACTGCCTGCAGTCTCCCTTCCTTGTCCATTTTCTGCATTGAAAAGGAGAACCTGTCCGCTTGAAAAAACATGAACATGTAGGCCACTATTGAGGAATACCAGAACATGCCTTCTGAGGTGAAATTTGAGAACTACTCATGAATACTGTCCGCTAGGAAAGTGCTATAGTCGAACTAAGTGGTGGGTCTTTATTTTGTGGAGAAGATGGACAGAAAATCCAATATGGTTTCATCCACCCATTTGTTGGAAAAATAACCAAGTAGAAAATAGAGCGACAAAATGACTTGGTTTCCCTTCTCTGAGAACAGGGAGGAAGGGTACGAGGGATTTGTCTTGGGGAGCTGGGCGACCTGAGGGAGGAAAAGATTGAAAATCTGGGCTCTCTGAGGGAATGATAGTTTCTGGTATAGCTCCATGATGGCTTCGAGATTGAAAAGGGACACGGATTTAGCTTTGGGTATCTGCATCATCTGATCAATGGCTTCTGGTGTAATGAAGATCAGAGTTTCTCCTAATGAAGATACTATGTATTTCTAGTTGGGGAGGTAATGAGCCTAGAATTTGAGGGAGAATTCATGGAAATGGTGAACCTGGGGGAAAAGATACAGAGGAAGGTTGGACTCCCAGAGCCCAATTTCATCGCTTTGATCTAATAAAGTCTCTTTGAGCCATGACTGCAAATCTGCGAAGTCGAATTCGCACCTGGTGTCTGTGATTAAATGATCTTTTTCAGCCCAATGGATCCTTTTGAGATGAGAAGGAGACGAGAGGAAAGGATTTTCCTCGGCTTCTACTTTCTTGGATTTTGGCGCCATCACTGTGAAAATACCTGCAATTCAAAAACAACATTAGTGGGGATGGCTGTGGTTTTGGACGACTGACGGGAACGGAGGTAAGACGGGGATAATATCTTTGGTGCGAGGACAAAGTAAGCAATGGGAGAATGAACAAAAAGGGTAGTTTTGAGCAAACAGATACCCGTTGGGCGTGAGGGACAGATCAACAAACTAACAGATAAGTTAGCCAGTAATAAATGGCCAACAGGTCTTTTGGAGCATGAAATGGAAGGTAACAATGAATGACGAATATGACCAGGTGACATGGAGGGTGTTGATTGGGAAGTGACCATGGTGAAGGGACTTGTAATAGGCGAACAGGGGGAATGGACTGACAAAGTTATGAGACGTGACCCTTAGGGGAAAAAGTGGAAAATGATGTCATGGGGTGATGGGGGGTATGTCAGAAAGTGGTAAGTGCTACATGGAAGGAGTATGGAGCAATGGGTTCCTACCACATAGAGAAGAGGGCCCACCAGAAAATCACTTCATTCCAGACCCCCCCATCGTTAAAAGAAGACTAGTCGGGGGGGTATGAAAAATAACATGGAAGGAGTATGGAGCAATGGGTTCCTACCACATAGAGAAGAGGGCCCACTAGAAAATCACTATTCCGCACTCCCCAATCGCTAAAAGAAGACTAGTCGGGGTATGAAAATACGTCATCTACCTGCGGTAATTCGCCATTGGACCATAGATCCAGCTCACGATTTAACCAACATTCCGTATCTCCACCACATTAAAAGAAGAACAGTCGGGGGGGTCTAGAATTCAATCTCAACCATGGATCTAGGTGCCAACGCCTCATTCGTTCAGATGCACGCCTTTGTTATACATAATTTCAGAGACCCCCCCCGACCGTTAAAGGTAGAATGGTCGGGGGGTCCATAAAAACGTATCAACCGTAGATCTAAGTGCTAGCACCTCAGTCGTTTATTTGTGCATTGTCTTTAATCTGTGAGCGCAAAGTCATATTTTCTCTGAAAACTTAGGATAAGCACTTTAAGTGGATTTGTCCAAGCTTTCCCTATTTTTATCACCATGGGGTTAGACATTCAACTTTCAAACATCAAAGATAGGGTTCAACATCGATCATCATGCCTGTTTTATAAAGATAAAGAAAACTACCCTATACTCTAACCTAATTACCTATGACATTTAGCCCAGATTAAACTATTGGACTAAGAAGTTACTCTATCCTGGGGTTATTTGACCAAGATTAGGCAGTTTGGTCGAATTTATTCACTAGCTAACCTAATTTGCTTGGCTAAGATTAAACAGTTTAGCCAAGCTTATTCACTACCCCTATCAACATCAATTTAAAGGACTTGGCCATGCTTAAACTATATGGACCAAGTCATTGTTATTGCATCGGGCTTTATTTAAATTTCTTTTATGCCCTCTTTTATTCTTTTTCTTTCTTTTCTTTTTATTCTTCTTTTTCTCAAATTATTTGCAGAATGAAAAATCATTTGGAAACCAAAAAAATAAAAGGATAAAATTTTCAGTCACCAGTTGATCCTATAAATTATAGGGTTATAACAATCGAGACATATGATTTAGACTATGTTGTGGGAACAATCATCACTCAACACAACCACCCTGTGGCCTATCATAGTGAGACACTATCATATGCCATATGTAAGTATCCTACTTATGAAAAATAAATGTACTCCATTATGCAAGCCTACCACCAGTGGAAGCATTACATTCTCGGGAAGGAGACTGTCATCCACAGTGATCATAAGTCGCCAGTTCATGCAGACACAAAGAAAATTGCAGAATGACCACCATCATAAGTGGTCCACATATTGGCAACAATTTCACCTCAACATCAAGTATAAAATAAGGAGTACCAATCAAGTCATTGATTTCCTCAACTGACCTTTAGTCATGGAACTCACCACATTGCTAGACTCTTGCGACCACAATACCTTTGGATGGCCCCACCTCTATGAGAGAGATCATGACTTCACCAACACCTACTAGATGTTGGACGCAAAAAAAAATGTCACTAATTTCCATCTTCAGGACAAGTTGTTGTGCCATTTGGGCCATCTCTACGTTCCATCAAAGGAAGCAAGAAAATTGGATTTGGGAATCCCACTACAATCGGGTGGCAGGACACTTCGGCATGGAAAAGATAGTGTAAGTGCTACAACGACATTTCTACTAGCCGAAACTTCGACATGATGTCATCAAGTATATTTGGTCTTGCACTTCCTGCACTATTTCCAAACTTTCCACTAAGAAAAAAGTCCTATACACTCCTCTTCCTACTCCTAACAGGCCTTGGGAATCCATTTCAAAGGACTACATGTCAATCCTTCCCTCCACCAAGAAGGGAAATGAATTTGTTTTCATGGTTGTTGATCATGTTTCCACAATGGCGATTCTAGACGCCTACAAGAAGAGCATCACAGTGGAGGCAACTTCCAAGATCTTCTTTGAATGAGTGGGTACACTTTGGGATCCCACAAACCATTATCTCAGATCGAGTCAACCGGTTCCTTAGCACATTACTAGAAGGAAAACCCCCCTATGACTACACTAGGGTTCAGAATGTAGGAAGATAAACAACTGTCTAAAAGTAAACTACTTCTCTAACTACCCCAAACATACCCAAGACTCATACAAGAAAATAAAATATGAGAAGGATAAGGTGACTATACCTATAATTTGTGTCCGGTGATGATCCTCTCGCACTTGAAAGCTTCACTGACTACACACCTCCTCCCAAGCTTGGCCTGCATTCAAAGACATACAAACAGAAAGCTACAAGCATGAAATTCATATACAAATTAGGGTTAGATGTTAGAATATCAAAACATAAACCATTAAAAACAATCAATACACCATGATTTGGGACAGGAAAGGTACTTCTTTTATTCATAACTCAATGATTATACCTCTTACAACCAAAGCCGACTACTTCTCCAAGAAATTGGTCTGGGCTCCTCTTCACCAAGATCCAAGTGCACCTCTATATGGATTCTCCTCTTAACCTTTGGATCTCTTCTTGGGAAGTGAATGGGTATTGATGGAGAAAGAAGGACTAATTGGGGAATTATGAGGCAATTCTCACAAAAGGGCTGCAATTACTTCAGGCAAGGAGGGGATGTGAAATGGGTAGAGTTTGACCGTTCTTATGTCTAGATATGGAATGATACCCAGACACCTTATTTTATATGACAAAAGGATGGTTATTCAGTTATGCGACAGGCTATAGGTGGTGAATTGGTTGGGAAACTACCCAATAGCCCGTAATCTCAATGAATTCCTTGCAACTTTTTATTTTTTGCAAATTTTGCAAGTATATGCGGTTTGTAGTGGTGCAGCATGCGTACGCACATGGGATGTAGTGGTGCAACAAGCATATGTACGCGGGCAATATTGGTGCAGGGCACATACATATTCCAAAAATGGGTTTTTTAGAAGAGAAACTCAGTGATGGCTTGGCAAAAAATGCAAGTAAGAGGGCCTAAGGCCAAGTATGCATGTGTAGAGAAATTTAGGGTTATAACAGATGCCCCATAATGTGTGAGGTCATAATAGCATCTAATGGCCGAAATACATTACGGAATCTTCGCCAATGTACGAAACGAGTGAGACTGGGACCAGTGTTCGGGACGTGCCATCTGCAAAATAGCAATTGTCTCTCCGAGGTGGGAATACCCATGATCGAGATGAAATAAATCATGGATGAAAATCAAATACACTGTATATCCATGTCATATAACTATATAAAGTGTATCCACGAGCAATACACAATGGATCTACATCTCAAAATCAAATATATACAAGTATAGTATCCATGTTCAAGGAGCCAACAATGCCCGATGGCTAAAGATGAGGTATTCATAGCTCGAGAAACAACTTCAAGATCTTTAGAACTCGGGTAGGCGTACAATGTAAGTGTAAAAATTCACTACCCAGAGGTCTTCGATGACTCGTTGGGAAAGGACAAGAGGATCTCAATGATCAAGCATGGAACTTCATTGATTTCGAACAAGGAATTGATTGGAATTTTAGGATGGCCAGGTCATGAGGTCAAGAGACAAACTACAGAAAGGATGGCTCAGGTTGGGTGAAACTTCCCTTGGACAAAATAATGACAGATGATTAGATTCAGGTAGCATGAAATTGACATAAGTTCACGATGCAGGAGGCAATAAAAACTCTCCATGTGTTTGGAAGTGTAACCAAACAGAGGAGGACATAAATCTATGTAGTGAGAACAATTTCCTAAGGTCATATTAGATCCCAAATATTGACAAAAAAATGGAAGGATGTGATTTGTCCAAGGGTGACTCATTGTGCTGCCAAAAAAGAATATATATTTCCATCCCCCTTTTTTTAGGCTTTTTGATTTTTTTTGTCTTTTTCAATTTTTTAAAGAGATTGAAAAAGAATAAAAGAATGCTACATTACAAAGGAGGAATGAATGTCACAAGCAATAATACTAGTTCCAGGAGCAAGGAACATACTAATTCTTATATCAAGGAGACATGTGCAGGAAAAGGACACTCGGGAAAAATTCTCCATGGGTTAAGGTGTCAGGTCACAGAGGCAAAGTGCTATAAGGATTGTGTATAAGGCATGCTTCAAAGGTTTAGTTGAGACAAACATGGAGCCAACATTAGGCAAAAGATGTAGAGATGGAAATTTGCTTACCAAGACACAATGAAACCACCTTCAATGTAATTTTTGACGAGCCTAGAGAAGGTAAGATCGATAGTTTTTTCATTTTTAGAGAGTCTAAAAAAACGTAAAATAAGGCTCCAAGGAGTACCTTTTTCGGAGATAGTCTAGTCGGTTATAAAAATGGGTAAACTGGCACTGAAAAGACATCTATTCAAAATCATTTTAACGAGTGTGACAAAGACAAGATCACTCGACAATATTTTCAATTTTAAAGGGTCTAAAAAGAGCTTAACTATGGACTCACTACCTTTTTCTAGATTTAGTCTCCTTAGCCCAAAAAAGTATAAAAGTTACTGAGGAGAACTCTCCCGGTGCGACGAATCTCCCAAGGCATACATTTTTCATCCATAATCCACAGGCCAAAAACATGGGTAAACTCATGCCAATAGATTTTCTTCTGTACCAATTTAACGAGTGTGAAGGAACAAGGTCACTTGGCAATATTTTCAATTTTAGGGAGTCTGGAAAGAGATTAACTATGGACTCCATGGGGGTTCCCTTTTAGTAAGTAATCTCCAAGGCCCGAAAAAGGTGATAAACCAAAACCAAGGAGAATTTTCCTTTTTTCGTAAATTTAGTACCCCAGGCCTGAAAAAGGGTTAAACTTATACCTGAGAATACTCTTCTATTGAACCGAAGCTCCAAGAGTATACCTTTGTTTCTACAATTGACCATCCATACTGAAAAAGGGGTAAACTACCATTGGAAAGACGTGCCTTCAAGCTTGATTTTGGAAATTGTGAAGGGAAAGATGATCGTTGGACACTATTTTCAAGTTTAGAGAGTCTGAAAAGGGCTTAAGGAAGACTCCAGGGGGCTAATTTTTTCAAGTAATCCCGACGAGATCACGTGTACCAAGAGGGGGAAGAAAGGGCTCCCATGCCCCCATTGGATAAACCAAATGATCAATTGCCGAGACCATGTCTCGAGAAGGAAAACATGAGTGAACAAGTTCCTTCTCAGGAGCAATTGAACATCGAGGATACAACACCACATAATTAACCCGTGGCGAGGTAGAGTATACACAAAAACTAGGAACATATAAAGGGGAAGCCTGAACTAATGCCAAATTTGGATGGTGATTATCATATGCCAGTTGGTCAATAGTGACAATTCTTCCATTATGAGGTAAATGCATCACCCGGAAGAGCGTAGACACCACAACGTTCATAGCATATACATAATCACACTCGAGAAGCATATTGAAATCTAACGAGCCTTGCAATACTATAACATCAACAAGGACAATATTCCCACCTAACGAGATAGGTAACTAAGAAAGAACCCCCAAATATTCACTAGGACATCTATCAAAAGCCAACATCTCATGCAAAGAAGACACAAGATTGGGAGATCCCAAGAATTTCCAAACCAAGGAGGATAAAATACTTGTAGAGGCTCCTTCATCCACAATACATCGATAAATGTTTGTTTAATTAACTTCAACCCTTATTCTAAAGGTTGCAGAATAAAGAAGATGAGGCCCAACAAGGTCATTCCAATCAAAGTAAACCATCTTAGGTATTGGAGGGTGTTTGCTCAAAGTGAGAGAAATGCCCCTTTGTTCTGAAAGTACTAAAATGGAAATGCTAAAAACATAGTCGGTAGACACAACACTCCCCAAGAGATCAGCCGAAGATTACATCGACATGACCACTTTCTCAACCAATGGTTGAATAGGTTGCGAGAAAACATGGTCTATAGGCACATCACCCCCCAAAAGAGGAGTGGGACCAGCTGAAGACTGTATCAGTGTGACCAGGTTGGTAGACTCGACACTCTCCAAGAGAAGAGTAGGATCAGCCGAAAACTGCATTGGCGTGACCACTTTCTCAACCATTGGCTGAATAGGCTAGGAGGAAGCCTCAAAAGAATCAGAATCATAAAATCTTGCAGACAGGGACCAAAATATTTGTACCTATGGAATGCTAAGGCACAAATGAGTAAGTTGATCTCCCTTGTAAAGATTACAAGGGAACTTAGGCTTACGCCCTATCCATCTAGGTTTCTCAACAAAATAAATGCCCCCGGCATGAATAGCAGTGGATAGTTGTAGATCTCCAACATGACTTCCAGAGGTTGGTGATGGGTCAATAACATGACTCACAGAGGCTACATAACTATTGCGTGTATGTCTAGCAATGAATGGACTTTTTCTCCTAATATGAATTGCAGAGGATGGGTGCTTGCCCCCAACATGACTTGCAGTGGTTGGGTGTTGGTATTCAACATGACTTTCATAGGTTGAGGATGTATCTCCAACATGACTCACATAGTTTGGTGATTTCTTCTTCCTATTATTCCTATTTCTATTTTGTTTAGACTTTTGATTACTAGTATCTATACTTTCACTAAAGAAGCTAGAAGGAGTAGGAGATGATTTCTTTGATGAAGGAACATCGACATGATGCCCATGACATAAAGTGCTTAACTAAGAAGTTTCAAGAGCATCCGGGACATTTGGAATGGTACCCAACCAAACTATTAGTCCCACCTTCAACCCAGGAATGTACAAAGTGGCCATCAAAGGGACACCAACGTTTCTGAAGAAAGGAAAAGAAAAAGAATCCCCTTTTGAAGGGTTTCCTTGGTTGGTATCATTAGTAACATTAGCCATGAAGATATTATGCACAGGTTCTTCCATTGCAATATCGTTCAAGTCCGCAAAATTATCACACACTGACTCTGGCGAACCAGTGGTATAAAAACAATGCCTTTAAATAGGCGGCTCCACGTTTCTAAGAGGAAGACCGAAAAGTCCTCACGATTGACAAAGTGGGCAGTCTACCAACTTAGGTCAGAGACCCAAAGAAATGATTGACTAACTCACTATGGAAAACTAGGGAGCATAGAGCACACACTAAAATTTCTTAAAGGAAAATCGAGAAGACGACTATCTAGTAGGAAGGACAGTTACGCCATTCAACACTAGAGAAAATAACCGGTGCAAGTCCAACTCGAACATAGAATCACCCTCTAGGTATACTCTGTGAAGCGTGACCCGATGTCTTCCCTGGGTACTGCGGTATACCCCCATAGTCACCCATGTAAATCCATAGAATATGGGCAACTAAGTTTCCATCTCGCAGTCAGTTACCAAGCAGGTACAGTCAACAGTTGGGCAGATCAAAATGAGCAGGATAACAATTCTGAAACCTATCAAGGATATTGAAAGAAATTGGTCTGGAAGACAACAAAGGATCTCAAATGGATTCAAGGTACACAAAGCTCCATAGGCAAATGCAGTTGGTAGTAGTCCCACGATAGATCCTCAATATGCGTTCCACACTACGTTTAGTCTAGCTTTAGAGGGGTTATCTCCACTTCCTTTCCTCACATGACCTCGTGTTTATCCCCTGTGTTAGAGGGGGGTCCTGGATAACTTTTACGAAACTATACTTTAACACTACCTAACGCTGACTCCAATGTTTGTTTACCGGCCTTGAAGAGTTTCCTCTCCAACCTAATTCAAGGCCCTAACCCTAAACTAGTTGGTTGACCCTACAAACATAAAAGTCTAATTAATTCTAGATTTAGCGGTTTTTTTAAGGCTTGATTTAATCAAAAGGTGTGGTAGTGAAACTGATGTTGTTAAGACTCTTTCAAAAAAATGAAACTTACAAGAACACTGGCAAAGAAGGATTATATTTTTTATTTTTCTTTTGAAATGCTTTCAAGATGAGAAGAAAACACAACACTATGCTAATTTCTTTTTCTTTTTCAAATAACAATGCAAAGAAAATGCAAAGAAATAAAGAGACCTAAAAAACTATTTTTTATTTTTATTTTTATTTTATATTTTCTTCCAATCAAAGCAGAAGTAGAAAAAGATGCTAAAAGAAACTAAAATCCAAGGTAAAAATAAGCTAAAAATGCTAGGAAACATAAGAAAATTAAGAAGACAAGTAAACTAAAATCTATCCCAAGATTTGGTTGTAAAAACAGAGACTCTGAACTTTGTCAAGAAACCCTGAGAAGTATAAACCTCAATTAGGAAAGAGGTTGGCTACCTCATTTTCAAAAACAATTTCTTGAACCAGGTACGCTACTGATGCTTTAGCAACCTTCCTATGTACACGAGATGTTTACTACACAGGGCACGTATGTACGTAGGCTGACCCAAAGTAGGGCACACACACCTCTGTACTTCCTCAAAAAAGAAAGAAAACATACAGACTTATAGGGAAAGGAGAACTGGTATGGCACCAAAAGGTGACCATAATCCCTTAAAAGACTCAAAAGACTCAACAAAAACTCGAAAGGCAGAAAAACCAATCAGACACCCAAAATCCCCTAAAACCCTAGAGGCTTCCCCAATATGGTCGCTAGTTTTGATAGCGGGAAACCCCCCCCTACGACTACACTAGGGTTCAAAATGTAGGCAGATCAACAACCATCTAAAAGTAAACTACTTGTCTAACTACCCCAAACCAAGGATGATTTTAAGGATGGAAATTTATTTTAAAATGTAGAAACCTTGGTGAATCTTACTAATCCTTCATATGCCAACTATAAATGTTTGGCGATATTTTTGTAAAAATAATCAAATTTCTAAGGATTTTATATAGTTTTTATAAAAGTTTGGTGATTTTAAGGTAAAATAATTTTATCTTATAGAATTTGGGCAAATATTTTTTAAAATAGTGAATCTCATTTTTGGAAAAACCATGGAAAATTAGCCCATGAGCAAAATTTAGCCCCTAAAATAATCTGTTCCCCAATCATACCCAAGGATCATACAAGAAAAGAAAATATGAGAAGGATCAGGTAACTATACCTCTACTCCACGTCTGGTGATGATCCTCTCACGCTTGAAAGCTTCGCTGACTGCACGCCTCCTCCCAAGGCTGGCCTACATTCAAAGACAGACAAACATAAAGTTACAAGCATGCATTTAATATACAAATTAGGGTTAGATGTTAGAATATCAAAACATAAACCATTAAAAGAATTCAATACACCATGATTCGGGACAGGAAAAGTACTTTTATTGATAACTAAATGATTATACATTTTACAACAAAAGATGGCTATTGCTCCACGAACTTGGTCCGGGCTCCTCTTCACCAAGTTTCAAGTGCACCTCTGTATGGCTTCTCCTCTCAACCTTCATATCTCTTCTTAGGAAGTGAATGGGTTCTGATGGAGGAAGAAGGACTAATTGGGGAATTTTGAGGCAATTCTCTCAAAAGGGATGCAATTACTTGGGGCAAGGAGGGGATGTGAAATGGGAAGAGTTTCGTTGTTCTTATGTCTAGATGTTGAATGAGACCCCAACACCTCATTTTGTATGACAAAATGATGGTTATTCAGTTGGGTGATGGGATATAGGCAGTGAATTGGTTGGGAAACTACCCAATAGCCCATAATCTCAACAAATTCCTTGTAACTTTTTATTTTTTGCAAATTTTGCAAGTATACGTGGGTTGTAGTGGTGCATCATGCATACGAACATGAATTGTAGTGGTGAAACAAGCGTATGTACATAGGAAATATTGGTGCAGGGCGTGTACATCTTCAAAAAATGGGGTTTTTAGAAGAGTAACTCAGTGATGAATTGGAAAAAAATGCAAGTAAGAGGGCCAAAGGCCAGGTATGCATGTGTAGAGAAATTTAGGGTTATAACACACATTCTAGTTGAGCCTCTTGTCCCTACTAGACAAGAATATCTGATCCAGGTGGATATTGGTGGCCACCCACCTTTTTCAACTGGCTCAAAACAGTTTTCTGCTAATTTTGGCAATTTACTATTTTTAGCAGGTTTTAACTTCCGGGGCCATTTTGAGGGCCTAAATGAAGGTTTTTTGAGATCGAGGTTCTCAATGATAGCCGAAGGCATGATTGAGCCCCCAAAATGAAACTCCTCGACGATACCTTTCCAACGAGCTATCACATGCCTAAAACGGAGATCATATGCAAAAGTTACGACCTCAGGAAGTTGATGTACTAACTTACCCAAACGGGGCCCACATGACTTTTGGCGCTTCATCTCCTAGGGTTAGGTTTTTGGATGTATATGAATTTTGGCATTCTTATCTATTGTAAAAAGTCCTCTAGAGCCTCATTGTAATCATCTTCTCACGGATGCGAGTAGCAGCCACATCTCTTCTCAGAGATAAGCTACCAGCGCCCTAGCTAGTTATTTCCATTCTGTCTGTA
>SNQJ01S0051778.1:113619-140998 GCA_010110895.2 Picea sitchensis
GGGAAGTTGATGTACTAACTTACCCAAACGGGGCCCACATGACTTTTGGCGCTTCATCTCCTAGGGTTAGGTTTTTCGATGTATATGAATTTTGGCATTCTCGTCTATTGTAAAAAGGCCTCTAGAGCCTCATTTTAATCATCTTCTCACGGATGCGAGTAACAACCACATCTCTTCTCAGAGATAAGTTACCAGTGCCCTAGCTAGTTATTTCCATTCTGTCTGTAAGCATATTTCAGTCATTTGTTATTAATGAAATGAAGTCTTATTTCTGCTGCATCTCTGCGTTTATGTGTACTTCTGTATTTCATTGTGTTCCTACATAAATCTGGATCAATCTCACCAATTCCACTCCCTTCCACCCCCAGACGTATGGCCAAACCGAGGTCGTCAACTAGATGATGGTTCACATCTTACGCATGTACAATTCCAAGAACCCCCACACTTGGGATGAGAGTCTTCCCTATTTTCAATGCAACAACAATAGAGACATACATAGCTCAATTGACCAAAACCCCTTTCACATGGGGTTGGGATTTCAACCAATGGGTCCCATGGATGTTGCACTTCCCCTTGCAGCCACCCAGGAAGACTCATTGCATGCTCCAACTGGAGCTGACAAAGCCACCTGGTTCATTGAGTGGATCCAACATATCCTCCAATAGGTTCAAGATATTTTACAGAAGTCCAATGCCAAGTACAAGCAATGCCATGATCAACATCGGGTGCCACACCAGTTTCAGGTGCATCACAAATTTTGGTTTCACTTGTAGAAAGAACGCCTTACCAGGACTCATAAAAATCTTTGCCCACTCTGTTATGGACCTTACACTATCACCAAGGATATGGGTGAGAATTCTTTTGAGCTCAACCTGCCCCCCTTCCTTGGCTTGCATCCAATATTCAATGTGGATCTCCTTCGACCTTATTTTCCACCATTATTGGACACCTCATAGAATGAAAAACAGTTGACAACAACATATCTCAACCATGACTTCATGGAATAGACATCCATTGATCATATCATGGAAACACAGGTCAATGTCACTCTCTAACATATGATCCAACTTTATCAGGTTGTTAAAGCAGGGACGCTCCTGCACCAAGGCAAGTGGCTCAACAGGGGCCAAATTCATTAGAATTTTCCTCATCTGATGGGGGAACTCAACGCAATGGAGACCATGTCTTCCTAAGGGGGGAAGATTGATCTAGGAGGATATCAGTGGCTATCCACTTTGTCCAACTGGTTCAAAACAATTTTTTTGGTAACTTATTATTTTTAGTAGTTTTTTTGGTTCCCAAACTTCCGGGGCCATTTTGAGGGCCTAAACGACGTTTGTTCATGACCGAGCACCTCAATGCTAGATAAAGGATTTTATTAATCCACCTAAATGAATCTCCTCATCAATACAATTCCAATGATATATTGTGCTCCCTCAATGAAGATCGTATAAAAGTTACAACCCCGAGAAGTTAATGTACTAACTTACCCCAACAGGGCCCACATGAATTTTGGCGCTTCATCTCCTAGGGTTAGGTTTTTGTATGTCTAGGGTTTCTGCTTTCATATTTATTTTAAAAAGGCCTCCAGAGCCTCATTGTACTCATCTTCTTGTGAATAAGCGTAGCCATCACATCTCTTCTTATAGATAAGTTGCCACCATTCTAGCAAGCTTGTTTTCAGTATGCATTTTATAGTTTTCAACACATTTCTTATTGAATAGATGTCAAGTTTTACTGTATCTCTGTTATTGTTCATTGTTTCTCTATGTTAATTTCATAAATCAATGGTTTCATTTTGTTCCGCTCATAAATCTGGATCAGATATAGCTAACTATAACTGCTCATTATAACAAGAAAAAAACAAAAAACAATTCACAGATCAAGCAGAGGGAGGTTGAACACTATGTTTCATAGACACATCCACATACATATTATTCTTCCTTTATATTTCTTGGGATGCTCCTGATTATTATGGGTCTTCATCCAACATAATAGAACTATATTGATTCTAACATCAAATAGTTAAAAAAAAATAAGACAATATATATAATATCATCTAATTATGATATGAGGGGGTGAATTATGATGAGTCTATGAAATAACCTCATCACCAGTTTTTGAAGAATAAATTTTATAAACTACTCATCAAGATATCATATTTTTTTATGTATTAGGTTTTTGTGTCTTACATCTTGATGCAATGAGTATTGTTTTTATTTTCAAATGATTATGTTTAATTGTTTGTATATACAATTTTTATTGTTTTTCTTATTTGAGTAACAATTGTTTTTTTTTTCAAATGATTATGTTTAGTTGTTTGTATATACAATTTTTATTCCTTTTTCTTATTTGAGTAACAATGATCACAAAGTGGTCATATCATACTTTTTAGCTATTAGGTTTTTGTGACTTACATCTTCATGTGTGATTAGTATTGTTTACCTTTTTCAATTGATTATGTTTGATTATTTATTCATTAGGTTCTTATTCCTTTTTCTTATTTGAATAAGAATGATTACAAAGTTAGTAATGGAAAAATATAAAGTGCATTGGGAAGAAGGAATATATAATATATATGAACATCAAAACTACCTATTTCTCTCCCACATTTCTCTATTAACAATTCCACAACCACTATTATTTCTAGTATAATCATACTTGCATCTAGTGCACGTTCCTAGTTAAGAAAAATCAAGTACACCCATACCATTGTCATTCACATTACATACATTACATATAAGTCTTGTGATAAAAGTCTTTGTACATATATGACCAGATGAATGCAATACTCTTTATAAAAAAAAACATTGCATACAACACAACATATATATTAATCTTCCTTCCATTTTAATTTTAATTATCTCAATATACTTCCATAATATTTTGGAAATACATTTGTTTATATATATATATATATATATATATAAATCACATCTATATTTCACATTATATATAAAAAGAGTTTAGTTTCTGTGGGGGCCTGTCTCATGGGAAACTAGAACTCCAACTATATTAATATCATCAAATTTCTCCATACTACCCATATCACACTATCTATGGATTTGTTTCCATGCTACCTATGTCCATTCATTATAACAAGAAAAATAAAAAGAAACCAAACAGGGAGAGGTAAAATATTATCTTCCATAGACACATTGAAAGACATATTAGTCTTCCTTTTTATTTCATGGGATGCTCCTAATGATTGTGGGTCTTTATCTAGCATAATGGGATTGTCTAGGGTTCCCTCTAAACCAAAGGTTCCATCCTCCTACTTCTCATTTTCCGCATCCTCTTCAACATGTGTGACTATTAGCTCAATCCCAAAGACACCTTTGCACATAGCCTCAAATTTACCCTCAAATATCCTAATTGTATGCAATATGTCTTCCTATTCCTCTTTCGTATTATCCAAGGCTTTGGAAATTAAGGTTTTAATCAACCAGTAGGTTTCAACTATCCTGAAGAAATTGGTATCATGAGTGCAAGAGTAGATCAGATCAAATACCCATCTTTTTATTTACTCCAGCAACCAAGAATCATAGAGGGTTTGTCTTTTATCCATCACAAAATTCTCTACCTCTTCAATTTCGTGTTTTACCATTGCAGAGCATTTCTCATTAAATTACTTCTCCACCTCCTAGGATTCTCTTTCCACTTTGGATGAATGAGTAGGGTTCCTTGAAGTTGAGGCCCTATAGGAACCAACCTTGAGTTTTCTCTTATTACCGCCCCGTACCCTACCAGTTGAATGAGTCATCCTACCTACACAAAAATTTCTTAGGAGAGGGTTAAAAACAAACTTAAATGCCACTATAGAAAAAGGGAAGAAGAAGTAGAGGAGGGGGAGTGTAACACCTAGGTGTTTCCCACAACTTGTAAATATAATTATGTTATTGCTAAAATAATATGGACATTTTTTTTATGTGCGGATTTTGGATAATGATGAACATTTGTTAAGAAGGTAATGAAAATGCTTTATGCTATCTAAATAAATAAAAAATGGAAATTTTTGAACAACTACTGAAGGTGTTTCCAATGTAGATTATGATGCATGAGAGAGGATGTTGAGGGGAACTAGTAATGTTTGAGATGACCCCTGCCAAAATAGTACTTTGTTAGATTTAACATGTACAAAACTAGAACAATCCTTTGTCCTAGAGAATTTAATTACTAGTCAAGCTGGTAGTTGGGAAGTATTCCTCAAGACTCAAGGAAGAGATGAGAAGAGTACCCCATATGGAAACTTCTTGATTTGACCCACAAATTGGGAAATAAATCAACAAAATAGTTTTGTAGAAGGAAAGAAACAAGAGTAAAATCATGGGTAGAAGGAAAAACAGATACACGAATGGGTTTTGGGACCATTTCTGAAGAAGAATAATATGTGCAACTCTCTAGTTTGAGAGAGAAATGAGGAAAAAAAAAATTCTAGGTACATGAACTTTTGGGAAGTGTTTTTTTAATCAAGCTGATAAATGGCGCTATAGAGAAATTGAGTGATTGAGTCATAGCAATCCCCCTTTCTTGCTGGATAGAAAACTTGACTTCTAGGTTCCTGTGGGAGAAGGAAAGTAACCTTCATCCCTTATTGTTTGTTGAGCATAAGAATATTCCCTCTCATTCCATCATACTCTAGCTAGGGTGTAGCCACTGTGAAATACACCAAGAGTAGTTGTGCCTATGGTTGGGTGGAAAGTGGCACACCATTCCACAGTTACAACTCTTTTCATCTTCCAGATAATTATTCCTAGCCACACTTCTGCACTGTTAAATTAAGAAATAATATAGAATGTGTTTTAAAACAATATAAATTGACCCCTTTGTTACAAATGGCCTGAGAAACTTAGGTGAAATTGTGAGAATGTTTCAGCTAAATTTCATTTTGACTTACATCCTCACTTCTGTTAGTGTTTCATGGAAACTTGCACAGGAGACCTAGCTAAAGCACACACAAACAAAGCTTATCAAGAAAATGAAGAGAGATACACAATGAAGATTGAGAATCAATGTATGTTATGATCTAATCAATGAGTGAGCGATCTTCAATCATATAGGCAATGACATCCTATAATTAGGAATGCATGCATAATAGTGATGGTCTAAGATCCGAAAGTCTAAAATAGAACTAGTCAGTTAACTCCCACTGAACTAGTGTGTTGAAAATAGTAATTTCTCCAACACCCCCCTTGAACATCACTATAGAGTAAAAAATGAGTCTCGACTACTAGGCCATATTAGGTACTCATGTACAATGCAACTAATGAACAATGAATAAAAGTAAGGAAATATGGAAAGCCACGTGGGAACAAAACCCCCCCTTAAAAGACAATGTATCAAAAGAAGAAAATGGCAGCTGATAGTCAACTCTGTTCTTCACTACAAGATGATCCCGCAAATTCAGAAACTTCTGCTCACTAAAAGTCTTCATGAAGATGTAGAAATATTTATGGATCTGCTAAAGTCCTTTGGAAACCTCTCGGGCCTTATACCTCTTGATCCTTTGGACCCATCTGCACCTGAAAATATTTCTTTCTGGTGGAAGTAGAACCAGATGCCAAGTCTGATTCTCTAGGAGAGAGTCATGCTCCTCTTGCATGGCTTCTTGCCATAATGGATTTCCCACAACCTTATTGTAGGTCTGCAGATCAGTATATTGAACCATATAGCAATGCATGGGCATCACAAGTTCTGAAGTTGAAAGTACATGAGAAGGATCCTCATGCTAAGATCGAGTCCTCCTTGAATCCAATGGATTCCTTGCAAGGATACCTACTTCTTGAAGTGTGAACTATGCCTTCTTGGGCATTCGTTGAAGCTTCAACACTGGCATATTATTTGGCTGTACTAACTATTTATTTCCATGTACATAATCTGAGTGTATGGAATCATCTCTGATGTATGAAATTGATGGAAGCACAAGAGTATACACATGTTGCACTGGAGGTGAATGCAAAGTACTCTCCTTATGTGTAAGTAGAAAAGAGGAGTCATCATCAGAAAACTTAGTGAATTTATATAACGCTAACTTGTGATCCACCTCACCAATTGCAATGATGGAATTCTCATGCATGTCAATTACTGAAACTGAATCGGATGTAAATTCAACCTTTTTACCTTTCTGATTGATCTGATAAACTGAGAGACGATTAATAGAAATATTTGGAACATGTAAAACATTCTCAAAACTTCCATTCTGGAGTTCCACACTCCCTCCTCCTGCTACTGCTACTGGAGTATCACCCCCCATGAGAATAGAGAGTCTTGAGAATGGACTCAAATAAGAGAAAACTTCCTCTTTAGCTTCCATATGATGGGATGCACCAAAATACATAATCCATGGTATCATAGCCGAGCTGCTTGAATCAACCCAGACAAGCAAGAGAAGAGAGAAAGAGGATTTGAATAAACCTAGTTTCCTCCATTGTCACGGCCTATACCTATCAAAAGATGAGACGATTGGAATCGTCGTAGCCTATCCCTATCGAAGGGTGAGACAGTCGCACTCAAACTTAATAAATTTTCTTTTTCCAGGCATCGTCGTGACCTATACATAGCCAAGGTGCAACGTCGCTGCATTGTGTTATTCATCTGGGGTGCATCGATTCATTTTTTCACAATCGTCGTATTGTTTCCTTCACTAAGGTGTGAAAATTCAACATCATCTCACTTTACCCTTCTCTAGGGTGCGACGATTCAACAACCCTCCAAAAATTGTTTTTTTGTAGTAAAATTGTGATATCTTGAAATCCACAGTGCGGAAAATAGTAATTTCTCCAACAACTTCTTGACTGTATGTTTTTTTAAAAGAGGAATTATGGGTGATAATGTTGATGTTGATTTCGTTTTACATTCAATATTATTTTCTAGCGAGGAAAATTAAATAATCATAACCTCTATAGAAAATCTGAAAAGAAAGGGGTTGATTGCTGCATAAAAAAGTTTATAATTTTAAGTTTTCCTTGAATCTTATATTCTAGGTAATTTAAAATACGATCTGAATTGTGTATGGGCATTAGGAAATTAGTTCAAATGCTAATAAGAGGGAAAGTATTATAATATTTAGTAATAAGGAAAAAGTGGGAAACAAAACACAATTTCCTAATTTGAAGTAAACTGAAATTTGGAATTTAAAAACATCGTGAATAATTAAATATTATTTGGATTTGGTAAGAAACAAATCTTACCAGGTATTACATAGTGAATAAATGTCCAAAGGGGAAAGATTTGGACTTAGTAATTATTACTTGCAAATAGGAAAGAAACACATGAAACTAGGGGATTAATAATCCCTGGTAAAAAACATTGTTTTACCATGGAGACCTTCACTTCCAAGAAATATATTATTATTGAAAGAATTTAAACAAATAAATATTTCCCAAATAAATATATGAATTTATGTATTTATATGTTTTGGAATATTTTAAACAAATGGTAGACACTGGTAAAATTTAGTAAAATTACAAAGTTACCATTTAAATGCTCTAACATTTGAATAATAAGGATTGTAAATTCTTACCTTTACAGCCTAGAATTTATATCTAGTGCGTTATTATTGGAAATTTGAAATCTAGTTACCCTTGGAAATCTAAAGCCTAGTTACCCTTTCCCTTTCATGATTGGTCATCGAAGTAACGATAAGGGCACACACAAATTGACTCTGAAGGCTTCATATTATGATGGGATATATGTTTTAAAGTTTAAATACATTATAATATTAAACCCTACTCTCCTATGATCGGTGGTCGGACTGTTGAGATGAACACACACATTCCAAGCCCAAATTGATATAATATTTAATACACATAATAAATTGACGCACATTTCCAAAACGCTTTAGAAGTTGACCCTTTTCAGAGTTGACCTTGAGGAGTTCGGAGCACGAGTCCAAAGGATTTAGAGTACAACTTCGAAGATCTTGGATCTTGACTCTGAAGGGTTCTGATTAAGACACCTTGATTATTATAATATTGAAAAAAAACAGAATATTGCATGTGAAGGGTTTTTGAAATAAAATAAAATATTAAATATATTTAGTTCCTTTTCTTTCCCAATATATATATATATATAATTATGTGAATATTAAGGTGTAAATACTTAAGCTAGGTTCTTTGAATTTTATGTTAATCAAGGATTTAAAATCCTAAGTACATTACCATCTAATTAATTATATTAGAACACAATATAGATTATGCTATAATATAATTAATTAGCTTATAATACAATCATTACAAAAATGGTACTTAGGTGAATTATTAGGCTAAGTAAAAACATATTTGTGAGGGTAAATAATTAGTAAATAGTAATTATCCCTAATGAGGACTTAATAAATAAATATCGAGGGGCAGTGTTTTAAGAATGTATTAATTAAATATCCTAATCAGTTTATAGGAAATGGAAAAATGTCAGTCTCTGGCCAAGAGAACCTATGCATCGTATGGTGACATGGCGATTCATGATCGATCCATGTGTTGAGTGGAGATTGAGACACATGTCATGTGAGGAGACAGGTACACTATGGTAGTAGTCACTAAGGTGGAAAAAGAGACTCAAACTAAACCGTATATCTTTGAAGGTCAAACTTAAGTTAAGTGTAGATGGAGTTGGAGTAGGGTAGTTAACCATCGTGCTAGTTGGCGACTCTGAAGAAATCAGGATTTTTGGATCTATAGGTCACATATGTCAGAGTATGTGTAGTTGGAGAGAGTTTATCAGAGTGGTCTAGATGCAGGAAATTAGAAAACCCTGATGGGAAGACTTCGATGAAGGAGAAAATAATTGAACTAACGAACGAGGAATTCATATGGGTCAAATGGAAAATTCCATGTCAAGTGCCATGTCGAATGACACTAGTGATAGGAACCACGTGGTACTAAAGAGGAAAATTAATAAACAAAATACCAGAAACTTTAGGAGACTCTAACTTCTGATTCTGATTTTAGTTCTAAACATGGTTATATTCGTTGGAAAGATATTGATGAGAAAAGGACGATGGTAACTTGTAGAAGAAGATTTGAGATGATTGAGGAAAAAGAGGAAATTTAATACCCCATCCCTTAGAAAGGTACTTAGGGGGTTGGGTGTGCGAGAAGGAGACAACTAGAGAAAGAATCCTCCATTAAATTCCACTCAAATATTTCCAAAATCCCTACCCACTTCTCTAGACCTAGAGGAAGACCTCCCATAATACACCAAACTAGGGCCACAATCTAAAAAAACCAATAAAATCACTAAACAAACTGTAATGGGTTACCTGGAGCCTAAAATATAATTCTCCTTGAAGATAACCTAAGACTAAAGAAGCCCCTATTGTTCTCCTCATCCAACTAAAAACATTGGTCAAATCCAAATTCCTATTGGTCAGAAAAAAATGCATCCCCACTTGAATTAATATGAAATTGTTTCTCAACATTTCCAGTCTCCATCTTCAACTATCATGACAAAATTGAGTCTTTATACTCCATTACCTCATGACTCACTACTCAATCTAGTTCTTTGTGTTTTGAACCCTATACTGATGCCATGAATCTCCACCACTATACATTATGTCAACAATGGGTGATGAGTAGTTCATACTCTTCTCTGTTATCTCCCTCCTCATCACACCCCAGAGCATTAAAATCTCCTTGTTTCGAACTTGATGCTTCTATATTGCATGCCAGAGTGGTGACCTAGAAACACATATGTGTGGTTGTTTCCCCACCGATTGACACCCTATACGGGTGATGATTATCCTTCTCATTCAATCTATTGAGTTCCTCTATGAGATACCAATGTATGTCCCTCAACAAATGATAAACATTTGGGACGTTGTCTTGAGAAACTCCTTCATTTTCTAATCAATCTGTTAAGGTGTTTCCCTTATGTCTTACATGGGAGGGAATAATCATTGGTATTTGGTTAACTAGTTCTTCTACTAGTCCTAACCTTGAATATAAAATACAATTGTGGGATATTTTTTCCATATTAACTCCATTAATGATATTACCTAGAGTTGTAATGATAAATTAGGAGTCTCCTTCCACAATCAAGATATTATATCTCATATCCTTTTCCAGTTGTAGCCCTTTCATCATACTAGCTAGTTCCACCCTATGGTTAGCATTATTTCCTAGTCTTACTGAAAAAATTGTACTGATGATTCCTATTGGGTCAAGGAAAAAAACCCTTTCCCTAGAGGGTCTCAGGTTTCCCTTTGAGGCCCTGTCAAAGTTTATCTTGATGTAGTGCTTTGTTGGAGGATCCTGTTGAAGATATTACACCCTCACCTAGGTAATTATTTTCCTAAGGTTTATATTCCAATGTTGAGATCACCTTCATAGATGAGAATATTCTCTCTTGAGAACATTCCCATACAAATTATGGCACCTCCTAAAAAATAGGGTTCCTTCCCTCTTTAGTTTAGAATTAGTTACACCTCAGTTGGACTAGTGGAGGTCACTCATGCATGACAAACTCAACTTTATCACCAACAATTGTATGTTCACCTTGGTTTCCTCAACATGAGTATGCATATCATGGATGTGTCCAAGAGGCTGGATATCTTGTGATTGAATGTATTTCTCTCACTTATGCATGTGTGACTCAGTTAATTGATGATTGCATAGACAAGTTAACTAGGACTAGGTGGAAAATTACTTCGATTTCTCTTAGTGAGTGTCTAGATCTATCTATATCACTACTATGATGCATTAAATTATCCATGTAGAGTATATCATGCGTATTTTACCATTTTACTTAATCAATTAGTACAATTCATTCTTTTTCTCTCCTCTCTTCTTTCTCTTGCAAGTTTGTGTGAATTGTCTACTAGTTAGGTTCACTGTGAAAACTTCACATGGTATCAAAGCCTTTATTTCTAGGAGAAAGCACATACAAATTTCTATTTGTAGGTAAAGGAGGAATATGCAGTCAAAAAATATGGATTACTCGCTAGAAATATTTCTCATGCCTCATAACTTACTCTAGTGGAAGCTAAAAGTTCTGCATCAACTCAAATGCAGAGGCTTGTACCAGATTACTATGGCTACAGAGGTGGAGCCAACTTCTTCTATCAAGAAGAATATGTATCTCAACAAAATGGATGAGGTCTACGGCCTCCTCTATGTGTCTATGTCCCCCAAGATTTTGTTTCACATTAAATCTTGTACAACACAAGATGCGATTTAGACAAAGTTGGAGGATTTGTTTGGAAAATAGGATGAAATGAGAGGCCATATGCTCGAGGTCAAGCTAAATTACTTAGATCCAAGGAATTTTGATAATCTCCATGACTTCTTTATGAAGTTTAAGTCCCTTATCCTTCATCTAAAGGGATGTGGAATAGAAAAATCCACTCAACACAATCAGTTAATCCTTTCTATCTTGGAAAAACTTGGTGTAACATCCCCAGCCACCCAGGTCGGGCCATGATACACAAGAGAACACTTTCATTCTCTTTGCGGAACATACTATAATATACCGAGCATCAAACTGAGCTATGCCACGCAAATTTTTCGAACTGCATGAAATTAAAACATATGCAGACAAAACTCTTGAGGAACATTATATATAAAATGAAAACAAACAAATACATTATGTAAATGCACGGTTTCATATTGAAATAACAATAAACATATACATGCATCATATACAGACAATACCCATAAAAATAAACATGTAAATAATAATGCAGCATGTAAATTTATCACACAATTAACACTTATCTTGGTAATAATAACACCAACTGCGTACAGACCTTACACGAACCTCCAAGACTTAAACCACATTGCTCATCACTCTCAACAATGGGTCACCCCCGAGATGGGACTAGACATCACCAGGTTAAATGGATTCCTAACCAGGCTAATGGTTCATAGACAACAAGAAGGACTCTGTCACGGGTTCCAACTCAAACTAACAGCCTAGAATCCATCATTCCCCACATGCCTATCCCACCACAGGAAGTGTGCCCCTTCTCTTCTCAACAGTCCTTTGGCTGCCCCACTTCCTTTCCAGGATTCAACAATAGGCCAGACAGGAAGTCTCAGAGCCCTGTAGCTGTAGTTTATCACCTTCAGGAAATCAATTCCGAGCAATTCTCTCACCCATAGAGGAATTTCTCATGGGCTTGACAACCCACTTGTTGGCCCTTGACCAAGTTTTGGACAACTTGGGTCATATTTAACCAATTTTGGGACTTCGACAGGTTGGTCAAAGATAGAGCCCCAGGAGAAGTGGATATCATGGGATCTCGGCCCCTTCTTAGGGCATTTTTTTGGTTTAGGGTTTATGTAACGAGTATGGGATGTCAGCCCATGGGTTTACCCATGTTTAGGCCCTTTTGTAATGTATAAATAGAAATCTAGGTGATATAAGTAGTATATATCAAGTAGAATTAGATTATTGCAGAGCTAGAGGCTTCGTGCATACTATGTGTTAAGAACTTGCAGAGCTAAGTGAAAGTGATTGTAAGAAGCTTGTGTGCATATTATAAGAAGGCTTTGTGTTTAAACCTAAATCGGGGAAGGAGGATCTGGCGAGGTGTGCACAGATCTCCTTTCCTATGCGGAGTGGGTTCCTATGGCTTTGTGGTTGTAGAACATTAAAAGAAGACAATAAAGAGGATAAGAGTTGGTGGACGTAACCCCACACTGGGGTGAACCACATATATCCTGTGTTGTGGTTTCTTTGTGCATTATAGTTGTTATGTTATTGATGTGATGTATTCTTATTGCAATGATATATGTTAGGTGCATCTGATATAATAGCCTAGTGCTTAGTAATGTGAATGAATGCTAGATCTGATCTATTTCTATGTGTTAAGTGTTGGATGTTTTAGATCGTGTTGAATATTGTGCTTCTCTTTAACTAGGATTTGAATCTACAATGTGAATAAGGGTTAAATGCCGATGAATGTTAACTGCTAAGTGCTTTGTTAAGGTATTTTAATCATAGATCTGTGTCCTAGCTAGGTTGTAGACATCTGAGTCCTGCAACCCCCCCCTACCTCTACCTCGGGTGAGACTTCATCTGCTTCGCAAGTGTTGCCGAAAGGGTTGATAGTTAGGGTTTTGTTGGTGCATTGTTGAAGCATTGAACCCTGGGTCTACCCCTGTGCCAACAAATGGTTCTGTTGCTGGGACCTGAAACTGTGATTGCTGGGAACTAGAGAAAAGATAAATATCTGTGCGTAGATCTATTTCCCTAGTGCACGGCATTCTACTTCACTTGCGAAACTATGTTCTAACAAGAGAATTCCAATATAAATAAAAGATGTAAGATCTTGAAGCGTTATGCTCTGATAAAGGTAAGATAAGTGAAAAATTTTATTTCAAAATAATGGATCTAGGTATGTTTAATAGATTTGGTCCTAGTCTAAAAACTAGAGTACAACTAGAAGAAAGAATATTTGATATGAATAGATATGATAGAAATAATGAAAGATATGTTATTACTATGCATAGAAATAATGTTTGGACTAACAAATGGATGCAGGATCCTAGAAAGAGTTTTTTGTAGGTTAGTTACTATGATCCCAGTGCACAGTACAGGAAAGGTTGGGAGTCATTTAAAAGAAAGAGAGGATTAACTCTTTGCTATAGTTTCATAAGACCAGGACATATTGATAAGGAATGCCTTGGTAGAGGTCCTATTTTCCTTTCTTGTAAGGCTACTGGACATGAAGTTTTGGACTACCCTAGAACAATTGCCAAAGTTGAGAAGATGAATATGAGGCAAGAAAACCATGAGGAAGGCCAAGAGACTAAGAACCAGAAAGAACCAAAGTCTATATTATTGAAGATGAAAGAAACCCTGAACGATCACAGAGATATACTCTTATCAGAGATATTAAAAGAGAAGGAGCGCATAGAAACAAGAATAGGAGACTTCTACATAGACTGTGTTCTGGATGAGGAAACACAGGTGAATATCATGACATAAAGAACTTGGGAAATTTTGGGAAAGCCTGCTATAGTTCCTTCATTGGGAGGAATAAAATTATTTAGAGGAAATTTGATAACCCTATGTGGAAGACTTACCCAGACAACTATGAGTTCTCATGGCAGTTCGACAGAAGAAGAATTTGAGGTCGTTAAATTTGTTGAGAAAAACGCCCCATTTGCTATTTTGCTAGGAAAAAATTGGGTTGAGAAAGATCAGATACAAAGGAAACAAGACGAGGAGGATCTAGAACAGAAAAAGAAAGAACTAAGAAATTTCATGCTAGGAGAATAGTGCACTTAGTAGAAGAATAGGAGAACAAGTTGAAGAAACTTAGGGCCAGACATCGAGCTGTCGAAGTTGAACGAACGCAAGAAAGATTAAGAAAATTATCCATGCAAGAGAGTAGAGCACTTACTCTAGAACAAGAAGAAGTATTACCCTCGAAACCTATGAAATACTCTCCACAGTGCAAATTTACCATGCCAAGAGGAGATAAGAACGATAATGGAAAGAGGAAACCAGTGACTCAGATTTCAGGAAAGAAGGCCAGAAAGCTCAGTAAGAAGAAAGAAAAGTTAGAGAAATTGCGGGAAGTTCCAAAGAGAACTTTGCAGAAGGAAGGTTTGCAGAAGTGGAACTTCGTCGGGATATCAGAACAACATAAATTGGCACTTCTCCGTGACGAACCAATATGACCATTGGAGGCATCCCGACCATTAGAATGACGCTCCAGAATGGCTGGAAACGTAGCTATTACCAGAACGTTTACCATTGGACCATTGGGACGGCACCATAATGACTGAAATTGCATTGATTAAGGCGTTCCTACCCATTGGAGGGATCTATTACGATGATGTCTATTTATCCCGTCGAGCATTGAACCGAGAACACTTTTTCCAATTGTGATTATTCGAGATGATTATTATCGTGCCTTGATTATTGAAACCTCGCCACCTGTGCTATTACAGTGAGTGTTTGTTCACCGACCTGAGATATCAGATCTCAAGTGTGCATGTCGGATGAAATTAGTGCAGTATAAAAATTCATTGAATAGATCCTAATAGAACTCATTTCCGAGAAGGTGATGTCCACAGGCATCCAAGCCTCATCGACGAGAGGAGTGAAAGCATCCCCATAGACTGCTCGTGGATCTGGACCTTCCCGAGCTATGACAAAGAAATAAATGAAGCATTGTGATGACTTAGCGAATGTGAATCTCATCCCATCTATATTGCCTGACTACATCCTGCCTATTCCTGGCATGGTGAGTCGTGACAACATCCCGAGGGACTTCGACTACACAGTGATCACTGCGTACCTACTGAAGGTAATATGCTCAGTCAAACCGTAGTTGGAGAGGATTCAGACATTGAATATCAACGACTATAACTTAGTATATCGTAAGAACTATAGTATGCTCGCACCATTCAAGTATTTGACCAAGACAAAGGGGAATAAGTCAAAGATCATCCCCCAGCCATGGACCATAGACATCGTGAGGTCCACCATACTGAATGTAATGAAGATACCCCACTTTGGAAGGCACCAGGAGGTTAACGCTTGCGTTAAAATCCTATTGTCATGATTCAATGGCAGTTACCTATGGTTGGATAGGTGTATCACAGTCGATATGGCACTGATCCATCGGATCACTGGATTAAGCATGCAAGGACCAGACCCACAAGACTTTTACCCAGGAAATACTACATATCACACCCTGGTGAAGAAAATCAAAGACACCTATGGCGATGTGTAAAAGGGAAGCGGGGATACAAGGTAGCCTCCATCCATAATGGCGTAGTGTGCCTAGCCTTCTAGTTGATTGTTGGTAAGCTAGTAAGGAAGAACAAATCCACGCAAGTCACGGGGATTGTCATCAACCTCGTAGAAAAATGCGTGGAAAGGCTACAATTGAACTGGGCGAGCTACCTCATCGACTAGTTAGAGAAAGACTTCCGTGAAGCTCAGGATCAGGGCTATGAGTTCCACTTTAGTTGGATTTTGATCCTCATCGACTTCATTGCTTGGGAGATGTCGAATGGTGTGACCTTCCCTAAGATTGAGCCATCATAACCCTTAGCTACGAAATTCACCATGCTCTGGTATTCGAGCAACATGGCTAAACAAGGGCAGTAAAACGTGGTGTTAGACACCTATTACCTGTAGTTGAAGAGGGCTATTGAGCCTTCCCCTCGCATGACACCGAATACCTTGCACAAGTTCAGACCATTTGTGAATTTCCATGCAGATAGACATTTTATTTATATCACCGCGCAAGGAGATGAACATAAATAAGAGATCCAATATTACTACAATCTCACTGAGGAGGACATGGAAGAAATAACTAAGGAGTGGCCTGTAGAGCTCCTTGTACCAGTCGACCAGGTAGAACTATCTGACCCCAACCTAATTGAAAGTCCTCTGGTCACTCACGAAGAGTATGATGCACCCAAAAATAGCAGAAGGAAGAAAATAGAAGAGGTATAGAAGCTGAACAATGCATCAGAAGAGACTGCTTCAGACTCACCTGAAGGGGGAGGTGATGATGAAGTAGACAAATAAGAAGACAAAGGAGAATAAGAAAAGAAAAAACAAGGAAAAGTAACACCGCCTAGGGACCCTATTGACGAAGTTGAGACCTCCAAGAAAAGAAAGGTGTCCCCCACAAAACCTACATTGCGGAAGAAGTCCAAAGCTACTAAACCACAGATGCAGACTATGCTCATGATGGATGACATAGATTTCATCATCACCACTATTTTAGATATCTTTTAAGATATCTTATAGTGAAATGAATCCAAACAAGAGACCATGTATGAAATAATTGAAGAAGAGATGAAAGGGGTACAACAATCACTCCACTGCAGCTGCACAGTGTCTACTATGCCCCTATCATCAGAAGGAATAGAGTTGGGAGACAAACCTGCACAGCTCCACTGAATCTCACCTTCTTCATGTTCAGGAACAAAAATACCAGGCCACAGAGGCCTTAAATAAATCAAAAGAGGAAGCCATAGAACAACGTCAGGTTGCACAGCAAGAAAAATATGACATCCAAGCCAAGTTTGAAGAGGATAGAGCACAGATCCAGAAGGAGAAGGAACAACTACTCGTAGAGCATATTGGAGTTAAAGAAGCATTCAATAGAGAAATTCTCTCTATGATGGGTTTAGAATCGATGGAAGAAGACCCAATAGAAATACAAATACAAAAGCTTACCGAAGCCATTCAACATCTCCAACAGAGGATAGTCGAACTGGAGTTACAAGAAGTTCCAAGCACTCTGCAGGAAGTGCGAGACCAGAGAGAAGAAAATGCCCAAAGCACAGTAAATAGAATCAAGGCATTGGCCTCAGAATGAAAACAAATCAGCAGTCAAAGTTCGCAGACCTATGAGTGCCTTGCAGAGGACCTTGACCTCAGGACACTGGACTCACAACTCCAAGAGGAAAAGAAGCAAGTAGAAACATTGCAAGCATAGTTGAAGCTACTTTCATCGGTCAAGAGAATGAAAATATCCCAGGAACAATGCATGGTTCAACAACATGCCCATGCCATTCAGAACAAGGTCATGGAAGCAACCCAAAGACTCTAGCCAATGTAGGATGAAGCCTGCACACCTTTTGAGGAGATTGAAGGACAAGGTGTATATCTAGAACAAGTGTTCACCTTAGTTGAACAACACTTGGAAGGAACTGTGATGGAGAAGGTTATTCAAGAGTTCACCGAGAAGGAGGCTCAGGCGAAGCAACAGGTCGAAGAAGCTTGAGCCAAGCTCGAGGCATTTGAGGAAGAGTTACCCATATCAGAGTGACTCTAGATGATTCATAGGTGAGTGTTGGGGGAATTTTGACCCTTCACAAAGTTTTTGAGAACTTGGTTCATGTTTGACCGATTTTGGTACTTCGACAAGCTGGTCGAAGACATAGCGCTAGGCGAACCGGACATCACAGGATCTCGGCCCCTTCTTAGGGCATTTTTTGGGTTTAGGGTTTATGTAACGGGTATGGGATGTCGGCCCATGGGTTTACCCATGTTTAGGCCCTTTTGTAATGTATAAATAGAAAGCTAGGCGATGTAATTAGGAGAGATCTAGTAGAATCGGCTTAGTGCAAATCTAGAGGCTTCGTGCATACTGTGTTAAGAACTTGTAGAGCTAAGTGCAAGTGATTGTAAGTAACTTGTGTGTAGATTATAAGAAGGCTTTGGGCTTAAACATATCTCAGGGAAGGAGGATCTGGTGAGGTGTGCGCATATCTCCTGTCCTATGTGGAGTGGGTTCCTGTGGCTCTGTGCTTGTAGAATATTGAAAGAAGACAATAACGAGGAGAAGAGTTGGTGGGTGTAGCCCCACAGTGGGGTGAACCACATTGTTATGTTATTGATGTGATGTATACTTAGTGAAATGATATATGTTAGGTTCATCTGATATAATATCTTAGTGATTAGTAATGTGAATGAATGCTAGATATGATTTATTTCTATGTTTTACGTGTTGGGCGTATTAGATCTTGTTGAATACTGCACTGCTCTGTAACTAGGATTTCAATATGTGATGTGAATAAGGCTTAAATGTTGATGAATGTTAATTTCTAAGTGATTTGTTAAGGTATTGTAATCATAGATATGTGTCCCATCTAGGTTACAAGCATTTGAGTCCTGCAACCCCCCGTGCATCTACCTCGGGTGACACTTCATCTGCTTCGCAGGTGTTGCCGAAAGGGTCAGTATTTAGGGTTTTGTTGGTGTGTTGTTGAAGTGTTGAACCCTGGGTCTTCCCCTATGCCAAAACTGCCTCTTCAATATCCCATGGGCCTGACAACTCGCTTTTTCAGTCTCGCTCCCAAGATAACCAACAATTCAAACAAGTATGGCTATGGATACAAGTCCAGGTACAATGACATGAAGGTACGAAAGATAGCTCAAGGAGCATGTGAATTCTCATGGATGATTGACTGGATGATTGAGTGATGGAAGGAATAATAATGGAAAATAAACTAATTCCAAACAATATGTATGCATGTCCCCAACTTGACACTTGTCATGTTGGGAGCTACTTTGGCTCACTTGTCCTCAACTTTGAAACTTAGGATAAAATAATTACCCATACTTTATACTTTAAGAAATATTAATATAATATTCCTTTTTGTCTTAAGATCCTTATCTTATCCCTTTTTCTTAACTTTTATCCCCTCCCTTTCCCTGACTAGGGGAGTTTAGTCCCCCATACTCTTTTATCATGGTCGGTCTACACGCAACGATGTATTTTATATTAATGATGAGACATATACAAAAATAGGCACACTGGCCTTTAACATCTAGACTCTTTGGCCTAATCATCACAAAATGACTCACCAGCCTATATAATATAGCATATACACAAAGGCTCGATGGCCTCAATATCGCACACACTTAGGATGTTGCGCACAGTATCTTGGAATGTGCACACTTCGTCATTTCGCTGCGCAATACATGTGCGCACTATGCCATGAAAGGTGCATACAAAAAAAATTATATCAAGAAACTCACCAACTTAAGTACATTTTCATTTACATTACAATTGGGTTTAGACTAGGAATATTACAATCCCCTCCCCTTATTTATGCACTATCCTCAGTGCATTATGTACTCATACACAACAAAATTTCAAAAATCCTCAAAAATATGAAAGTATTATGCTCGCATTGCATCCTCATGCTCCCAAGTAGTGTACTCAAGACCATACCAGGTCCATTGGACGTTTACAAGCCTTATGGATTGATTCCAGAGCTATTTGATTTTTCGGTCCAGAATGCATACCAGATTCACTTGGAAAGAGCCTTCTTTCTCCACCTAAATCACATTCCAATCAATAACATGATTAGCATCAGGTATATATTTCTTGAGAAATGATACATGGATTACATTATGAACATACAAATGCAGGAAATGCAATCATATAAGCCACTGCACCAATCCTCTCTAGGATTTAAAATGGCCCACAATAGCGAGTTTCCAACTTTGAACAATTTCCCAACTTTAGGGAACTTTTGTTGGCTTTCACTTTCAAGAATACATGGTCTCCCACTTTAAATCCCATGTGAGTTCTTCCTTTATCAACATATATTTTCTGCCTGTCTTGGGCAGCGTTTAATTTTTTTTTATTTTCAACATTTGCTCCTCCATTTCCATGAGAAAATTTGGCCCAACCACTGTTATGTTTGTTGGGTTATCCCAACTTACCAGTGTGTTTCATTTTCTACTATAAAGTGCCTCTCATTGGCTCATCTTTAGAGATGCTTGGTACCCATTTTCATAAGAAAACTCTACCAAGTGTAGATACTCTTCCCATTTTGATGGTTTATCAATCACATACATCTTTAACATATCCTCAATCACTTGATTCACACTATCTGTTTGTCCATATGATTCTAGATGATATGTTGTGCTAAAATTCAAATTTGTTCCAAACCCATTAAATAATCCTTTCCCAAAATTTGAGGTAAATTTTGGACATCTGTTACACACAATTGTCTTAGGTATTCCATGTAACATAGAAATTTCCCTCATATAAACATCATCAATGTTGGTTTCCTTGTGAGTGATCTTAACTGGAATAAAATGGGTAGATTTAGTAAGCTTATCCACCACCACCATGATATAATCATGTTTCTTGCTTGTTCTAGGAAGTTTGGTAATGAAATACATTGTCACAACTTCCCATTTCCACTCAATAATGGGTAAGGGTTGTAACAAACTATCTGGGTGTCTATGCTTAGCCTTTACCTTCTAACATTCCAAACATTTGGCAATAAAATCAATAACCTCTTGCTTCATGTCTGCCAACTCCAAATCATGAGTGTCATAGTGTCTTTCATGCTCTTTCAACTTCCTTGATTCATAACATATAACAAACCCATTTTGACTGAGGAATCCACCAAGTCCTTATTTACATGCATCTGTGAATACAATGAAGTCTTCATTTGGCTCTGCAATCCTTAGTATTGGAGCACTTGTTAATAATTGTTTCAAGCATTGGAAACTCTTTTCACAATCCAATGTCCACTGAAACTTCACATCCTTTCTTTGCAAGGAAGTGATTGGGTGTGCAATCTTTGAAAATCCTTCAATAAATCTGCTATAGTAGCCTGCAAATCCCATGAATGATCTGACATCTATCACATTCTTTGGAACTGGCCATTCTCTATTGGCTTCTATCTTCTCAGGATCCACTGTTATCCCATCCTTTGAAATGATATGTCCCAAATAATGAATCTGCTTCTGATAAAATAAACACTTGCTCAATTTGGCATACAACTGATGTTCCCTTAATACATGCAACACCATCCTCAAATGATGCTCATGATCTTCTTCTGACTTAGAATATATAAGAATGTCATCTATAAAGACAATGACAAACTTGTCTAAATATTCTCAGAAAACACCATTCATTAAGCACATGAAAACAGTTGGTGCATTTGACAACCCAAATGGCACCACTGTGAACTCATAATGACCATACCTTGTCCTAAAGGAGGTATTGCTGATATATTCCTCTTTAATCCTTACATGATGGTATCCTGACATGATATATATCTTTGAAAATATCTTTGCATCCTTCAATTGATCAAAGAGATCATCAATCCTCGGCAAATGATACTTGTTCTTTACAATCACTTTATTGAACTGTCTGAAATCAATGCACAATCTTAATGTCCCATCTTTATTCTTCACGAAGAAGATTGGGGCACCCCAAGGTGACATATTTGGGTGTATATACCCCTTCTTCAGAATTTCTTCAAGTTGCATTTTCAACTCCTTCAATTCTGGTGTACTCATTCTATATGGAGTCTTTGACACTGGAGTTGCTCCAGGCACTAAATTTATAGAGAAATAAATTTATCTCTTTGCGGGTATTCCTGGTACGTCCTTGAACACATATTCAAAATCTTCAAGGATTGCATGATATTCCAAATTTGGCACCTTATCTTTAGGTGTCTCTTCCATATGTGCTACAAATATTTGACACCCTTTCCTGTAACATTTCTTCAGCTGCAATGTTGAAATTTCTCTGATGGTTACTTCCCTAGGAATTCCCGACACTTTCCTTAGGCTCCCTTCCTCATCCAAGCAATTGAATGCCTTGTTATGATAGTCTAGGATAGAATTATGTTGATCCATCCAATCCATCCCAATTAGATATTCATAGGAACCCAAAGGCAAGATGTTCAAATCTTCCCTAGTGTTCAGTCCATTCATGTCCATAAGGCATGACTTAACCATGTAATGAACTTTTCTTTTGGCTCTGGTAGCCAGTTGCACCAATCAAGATTTTCCATTCTTGCTTCGTGGAAAATGCAAACTTTACACCATCTTAGGATCTATATAACTATGACTAGCTCCTTAATCAATTAAAATAGCAATGGTTTGGTTGTTGATCATACCTTCCACTTCAATCATATGTGATTGATACTCTGCTTTCTTATTTTCCAGGGCTGCGTAGATCCTTGGTACATTTCTGCCCATGTCCTCCACTGTTTTATCTTGTTGAACATTGTGAACAATCCTCACTTTTTCACCTCTGTGAGGATAATCTTTGAACATATGATCTCCTTTACAACCCCAACATTGAATAGGTGGCTTCTTTGGCCTTTGACCCCCTTTCTCAATCGTTCTGGGTTCTCTATAAGTTGGTTGTTCCTGAGGATTATTTCTGAAGAATGGTGTCTTAGATACCTTCTTCCTTTGATCCATCTTGAATTTCTTTTTGTCTTCCCAAGCGTTTGGAAAGTTGGCCTTGACTTTTGCTGATCATATAGGCATTTAGTTCACCTTATGGTCTCCTCCAATGTCTTTGGATCATCATACTATATTTTTTCACTGATGAATGATGGAAATCCACTCAAATACCTTTGAATCTTAACTGTCTCATCCTTAATGAAAGATACATACTTCAACAATTCTAAAAACCTTCCTTCATATTCATCTATGGTCATACTTCCAAGCTTGAGTTCAAATAACTATTTCATTTTCTTGTCATAATATCTCTTAGTGAAGTATTTCTTCTCAAAATACTTCTTGAATTCCCTCCAAGTAACACTTTTCTCCTTAATGTGTTGCACCTTCACAAGCTAATCCCACCACATGGATGTATTTCCCTTGATTTGATAGATGGAAGTTATTCCCTCTGCATGAGAAGAATAATTATGAAATTGAAAATACTTTCTCATGCCCAACAACCATGTTTCTACATCTTCATCCTTCTTATTCTCACCATCAGATGTAAGAGGTTTGATTTTGTTCATTTATCCCCGTAGTTTATCCACCCTAGAACTCTTGTGCTTCCTGACAGTGGGTGGAATTGATTTGTTGTGTTCTCTCTTATTGGAATGCCTCGGGGAGTGGTGGTGATGTCTGCTAACACTTCTTGCTCTTATTTTCTCATCAGGAGACCTGTGACTTCCTTATTTGCTTGAGCCAGTCTCCTTATCCAATTTATTTTTTATTTTGTTCAAGCTCTGCAATAACTTCATGTTGAAGTCCTCTTGTTACTCCTTGGTTGTCATAAGCCTCTCATTATTATATTTATGGATTTGGACATCCTGCTGTAAATTTCTAATGGTCTCTACCATATTCATGCTTTCATCCCTTCCTTTTCCATGTCCATTGGAGTTTGTCCCTTCAATGCCCAAATGGACATCCATCCCTCTGATATCATATTCCTGGATGTAAGTCCCCTATGCCTATTCCATTCCCATGGACTCTGTGATGATCCTGATATGATCTATTTGTTGTTAAATCTTCAAAATTTACAGCCAACAAAACTTTGTGAGGCTATCTGTTTCAACAATTTCATGAAAATATGAACCATTTTGGTTCAATAATATATCATAATTATTTCTTATGATTTCCTAAAAAATTGAGTGCCCAGATAGATTTTCTGGATGGATAATTAGATTCCACTATCCAATACCTTTCCAATGCCTACTTCCATGCTCAATTCTGAGTCTTGAGCAGAAAGTTATGATTATTTATAAGTTTCTCATTAATTTTTCTGTTCATTTTTCAACTAGGCGCAACTCTGGACTGTAATTATGCAATTTTGCACCTAATCCATTAGATTTTTCATAGAATATCAATTTTTTTTATTCATATACATATTATGGACACTCTATCCAAGTTTCACCTTTTTCTGGGTTCTTGGCTGCTAGTTACAGCTCACTGAAGTTCTAGGCCAATTCGTGTTTTTGGTCTAGAATGCTACAGGTACCTTCTTTGTCATATTAAACATGTTTAACATGCCCAGAAATTTAATTCAGATTTAGGAATGTATTCTATGGTTCAATAGAGTTCCATTGACTACTCTTGCACTTCAATCTGATTCCAGAGTAGAAAGTTATGGCTCTTGGAAGTTAGTCAGGTCTTAAAATTTACCCTCCATTGTTTGTGTTGTAACATTCTCATGAAAGCTCCATTTTATGAATGGTTTACACCCATAGAAATATCTCTTCGAGCTCTTTTATTTGAGTTGTAGAGACATAGTGTACCTTGTTACACTCTGTTCTAATGGTTTTTGAGTACTTAAAAATTCTCTTAAGGGCCTAAAAACGCACTGCAAAAAGATGACATTCAAATGATATAAAATGTCACAGAAAATCGATGTTTTTTTGTTGTTGTTAACCCTCCAAACGACTTTGCGCGCAAAAATTTCAACCTTTAAACCCATATTTTCCATGCGCAGAAAGAAAACAAGTTAAATCGTGCTCCGTGCACCTATAACCACTGTGCGTCACTTCTCTATCGTGCCAATAACTTGTGTGCATTACTTTGTGTCATGCGCCAATATCCATCGCGCGCAGTTTTGGTTCTGGTACTAATAACCATTGCATGCAGTTTTTGTATCATGCGCTGATATTCCATACGCATTTCACTCTATGCTTTGCATCATGCTATATTTTATTATGCCCACACTGTGCACCATTATTCTGCATGCAACATTAACTTAATTGTCACGTGACAACATATACCCACATTGTGCGCGCACCAACCAAACTTCTTTGCGCTCTACAAATACTACGCACACCACGCGTGCCATTATTATGTGTGTACACACCACACAAACCTTATTATGCATATGCACACCGCACAATGCTAAATTTATCACGTGCACCCGCACACAAACATTTTTCCACGCGGTGCCAAAATTTAGCATGCGCACCCGCACACCAACAATTTTCTGCGCGATGCCAAAATTTAGTGCGCGCACCTGCACACTAACATTTTTCCGAGCACTACCCAATTTTTACATATCCCAAGATTTTTACTGTGCAATATGCATTTTTGGTGCGCCCACCTACGCACATTCATTTTTATGCCCATCAATTCCTTGTGAATTCTGCTGCAGAAATTGGGGCTTTTTCTTAACTTTTTCCAAGTTTCTACCATAAACATTTGGAAACTTATGAAATTTCCTCAATTTCACCTCGATAACACTAATTCAACCTTTGTAACAACAAATCGTTGTGGTTTGACATTTATGGAATGGATTTCCCCAAAATCAATTCACGAATTGAGAATTTTATTTACTAATCTCGCTCCATCTATCATGGCTTCATTGTAACTTCAAATTCGACCAATTCCAGGTGTGAATTTGCTAGAACAAATATTAAATCATTAATATCTCACCACTTGGTCAAATGTCTCCATTTCCCCATGAATTTAACAACAAAAATTGGGGATTTTCCCAATTCTACGTCATTGCTTCAAAAATTTACCATGGACGCTCTACCACTCGAAATTTGGTCACTTCGAAATAATTCCTTTGTGAAATTTCACTTCAAATCAGCGTGTTCAGCCCATCTAGGCTCAGTGTTGAAAAATGACTCTCTGATACAATATTGTAACGTCCCCTACCACCCAGGCCAGGCCACGATACACGAGAGAACACTTTTGTTCTCTCTGCATAACATATTGTAACATACCCAACATCCAACTGAGTTATGCCACATAAATTTTTCAAACTACATGCAACTAAAACATATGCACACAGAACTCTTGTGGAACATTACATATAAAACATAAACAAACAAATACATTATGTAAATGCACGGTTTCATATTGAAATAAAAGTAAACATATACATGCAACATATATAGACAATACCCATACCAATAAACACATAAATAATAATGCAACATGTAAATTTATCACACAATTAACACTTATCTTGGTAACAATAACACCAGCTACATGTAGACCTTCCATGAACCTCCTAGCCTTAGACTACACTTCTCATGACTCTCAACAGTGGGTCACCCCTAAGCTGGGACTAAACTCCACTCAGGTAAATGGATTCCTAACCGGGCTAATGGTTCATAGACAACAGGAAGGACTCCACCACAACTGCCAACTCAAACTAATAGACTACAATCCCTCATTCTCCACATGCCTATCCCACCCCAGGAAGTGCGCCCCTTCTCTACTCAACAGTCCTTCAGTTGCCCCACTTCCTTTTCGATATTTAGCAATAGGCCAGACAGGAAGTCTCAGAGCCCTGTAGTTGTAGTTTAGCACCTTCAGGAAATAAATTCCCAACAATTCTCTCACCCAGAGAGGAATTTCTCACGAGCTTGACAACCTGCCCCTTCAATATCCCAGGGGCCTGATAACCCGCTTCTTTAGTCACGTTCCCAAGATAACCAACTACTCAAATAAGTATGGCTATGGATACAGGTTCAGGTACAATGACATGAAGGTATGAAAGATAGCTCAAGGTGTGTGTGAATGCTCATGGATGATTGACTAGATGACTGAATGATGGAAGGAAGAATAATGGAAAATGAACTAAGTCCAAATAATATGTATGCATCTCCCCAACTTGACACTTATCATGTTGGGAGCTACTTTGGCCCATTTGTCCCCAAATTTGGAACTTAGGATAAAATAATTACCCATACTTTATACTTTAATAAATATTAATATAATATTCCTTTTTGGCTTAATCTCCCTAGCTTATCCCTTTTTCTTAAATTTTATCCCCTCCCTTTCCCTAACTAGGGGAGTTTAGTCCCCCATATTCTTTTATCATGGTCGGTATGAGCACATCGATGCATTTTATATTAGTGATGATGATCCAGGTGGATATCAGTGGCCACCCACCTTTTTCAAATGGCTCAAAACAATTTTCTGGCCATTTTGGCAATTTACTATTTTTAGCAGGTTTTAACTTCCGGGGCCATTTTGAGGGTCCAAATGAAGGTTTTTAGAGATAAAGGTTCTCAATGATATCTGAAGGCATGATTGATACCCCAAAATGAATCTCCTCGACAATACCTTTCCAACGAGCTATCACACGCCTAAAACAGAGATCATATGCAAAAGTTACGACCCTAGGAAGTTGATGTACTCACTTACCCAAACGGGGCCCACATGACTTTTGGCGCTTCATCTCCTAGGGTTAGGTTTTTGGATG
>SNQJ01S0051778.1:141008-162584 GCA_010110895.2 Picea sitchensis
GCGAGTAGCCGTCACATCTCTTCTCAGAGATAAGCTGCCACCATTCTAGCGAGTCTTTCACTTTGTATTTTTACAGTCTCTGTACATTTCTTTCATTAATAGAAATCATGTATTACTATATATCTGTGTTTATGGTTGCATCTCTGATACACTTCTGTTATATTATTGGATATATGCGATATCTCTGTGCATTTCCTTATTATATCTCCGCTCTCATTTCGTGCCGAAAATAATCCGGATCAGATGAGACATATACAAAAATAGGCGCACTGGCCTTTAACATCTAGACTCTCCAGCCTAATCATCACAAAATGGCTCACCAACCTATATAATATAACATATACACAAAGGCTCGTTGGCCTCAATATCGCACACACTTAAGATGTTGCACGCGGTGTCCTGGAATGTGCACACTTCATCATTTCACTACGCAATACATGTGCGCACTATGCCACAAAAGGTGCATATAAAAAAAATGATATCAAACAACTCACCAGATTAAGTACATTTTCATTTACATTACAACTGGGTTCAGCCTAGAGATATTACACTTGGTATGGATTTTGTTGTTTTCGTCTCATCATTCCATACAAACAGATTCACTTCAGAAGAAACCTAGAAAATTCCAACATTGGATCAATTTATTGAATCCCTCATGCATGAGAAAGATAAGCTCATCAAAATGGGGATATGCAAAGGACCCAATGCACATGCACTTGTTGTGCATGAGAGAAACAACACTTTCAATTCAAAGTGTAAGAAAAAAAGCCAGGTTTTGGCCCTTGACCAAGTTTTGGGAGATCCTTGGTCAAGTTTGACCTATTTTGGGACTTTGACAGCCTGTCGAAGATGGAGTGCAAGACGAAGTAGATATTGTAGGATCTCCACCCCTTTTTGGGTCCTTTTTTGGGATTTGGAAATATGTAATAGGAATGGGATGTCAACCCATGTGTCTACTCATGTTTAGGCCTATTTTGTATGTATAAATAAAATTCTAGGCAATGTAAGAAAAACGTGCAAGTGTTGTGCAAGTTGGCTAAGTGCTAAGAGTTGAATCTGTCTGATCAAGAAGTGTAAGGCTTCATGCATACTGTGTGATACTTGCAGAGTCAAGTGAAAGTCATTGTAAGAGACTATGGAGGGCTTTGTGTTGTAACACAAGGAAGGATGATCTAGCGAGTTGCATAGATCTCCTGTCTTATGCGGAGTAAGGGTTTTTGTTTCTATGCATGTAGATGATTGATTGAAGCTAATAAAGAAGAAGAGTTGGTGAATGTAGCCCCAGGGTGGGAGTGAACCATGTAAATACTGTGTTATTCTGCTCTGTGCGATGTTTTGATGAGTTTAGGTGTTGTTTGCTAAGTGATTTGATATAGATAGATAGATCTGTTTATGCTTTGTGCTTATGATGAATCTGGATGCTAGATCTGACATTTGTGAACTTTCTTAGTTCGTGAATCTGCTAGATCTGATCTAATTCCTTTGCTAAGTGCTTATATACATTAGATCAGGGTGAAGGTTGTGATGTTCTGTTTTCTCTGAGGAGTAGATATTGGTTAGATAATGATGAACTAACGGTGCTAAGTGATCTATTAAGTGTTATAATCACAGATCTATGTCTCAGCTAAGGTTGCAGACAACTGAGTCCTGCAACCACCCCTACCTCTACCTCGAGTGAGACTTTATCGGCTTTGCAGGTGTTGCCAAAAGGGCTGGTAGTTAGGGTTTTTTTGGTGCGCTGTTGTAGTGTTGAACCCTGGGTCTGCCCATGTGCCAACAAATGGTTCTGTTACCAGGACCTGAAACTGTGAATTGTTGGGAACTGAGGAAGAAGAAGCTTTGTGGAAATATCCAATCTGAAATTGTGAAATCTCTGTACATAGATCTATTGCTCTAGTGTGCAGTACTCTACTATTTTGGCAAGCTCTGTGCTAAGGAAAAGAAGTCCGATCTGAACAAAAGAGGTAAGATCCAAAAGTTTTGTGCCCTAAGAAAGGTAAAAGTGAGAATTCTTGATTAAAAGAGGTAAGATATGAAATCTATGTGCTCTGATAAAGGTAAGAATATTGAAAAGTTCTAGATCTGAAAGCCTTGTGCTCTGCAGAAGTAAGATAAGTGGAATTTTTTGTTTCAAAAGTATGGATCTAGGTATGTTTGATAGATTCTATCCTATCTTGAAAACCAGGGTATTAATAGATGAAAGGCGATTTGATATGAGTAGATCTGATAAGAATAGTGAAAAATATGTTATACTTATGCATAGAAAGGATATTTGGACTAATAAGTGTATACAGGATTCTAGAAAGATTTTTTTGCAGGTTAACTACCATAATCCTAGTGCCCATTACAGGAAAGGTTGGGGATCATTTAAAAGAAAGAGAGGATTAACCCTCTATTACAGTTGTAGAAGACCGGGGCATCTTGCTAAGGAATGCCTTGGGAGAAGACCTAGTTGTCTTTGTTGTAAAGCTATGGACCATGAAGTATTGGATTGTCCTAGAATGATTGCTAATATTGAAGGAATGAACATGAGACAAGAAAACCTTAAGGAAGATATCGAAACTAAGATTATGACAGAATCCCAGGAAGAATTAGAGAAAGTATTGCTATAGATAATAGAAACCCTGAATGATCATCGACATGTTCAATTATCAGGGATCTTGAAAGAAAAAGAATTCCTTGAAGCAAGAATAGGAAACTTAGATATTGACTGTGTTCTAGCTGAGGAAACGCATGTGAATATCATGACAGAGAGAACGTGGGAAGCTATAGGGAATCCTACTATAATTTCTTCACTAGGGGAATATGACTATTCAAAGGAAAGATGATAAACCTATGTGGAAAGCTCACCCGGATACCTATGAGTGCTAATGGAACTTCAACAAAGGAAGATTTTGACATTGTTAAATTTATTGAGAATAGTGCCCCATTTACCATGCTACTAGGAAAACCTTGGATTGAAAGAGATCATGCCAGAAGGAAAGAAGAAGAGGAAGTTTTAGAACAGAAGAAGCAAGAATTAAAAGAATTCATGACTAGAAGGATTGCACGCTTGATTAAAGAATAGAAGAACGGATCAAAGCCATTTAACACCAGAGACCCGGATGCCGAAGTTGCAAGAAAACTAGAAGAACCATTGAAGATTAAACTACCTATTCCAGATAAAGAAAAAGGATCACCCGCAAATATTAGGAAAGGATCTCAACAACACGAAGTCACTATGTCAAAAGAAGATAAGAATCAGAACGGAAAAGGGCATACCAAGATGAAGCTCACTGGGAAGAAGGATAGAAAGACAAGTAAGAATCAAGCTAAGATCGACAAGTTGTAGAAGGTTCCAGAGGAAACCTCGTAGAAGAAAAATTTGAAAAATTGGAGCTTCGTCGGGATATCAAAACAACGACACATGGAACTTTGCCATGGTGAAGAAATATAACCATTGGGGACATTATAACTGTTAGACCAATACCCTGAATGGATAGAAAGAAATTTATGGACAGGCATCTCGCCATCCGACTGTTGGGACTGCTCCATAATGGATAGAAAAGAGTTAATGAAGGCTTCATACCCATTGCAAGTTACCCGTTGTCGAGTTACCTATTTATCCCATCGTGCCATGCACCGAGAACACTTTTTCCAACTGAGAATTCGAGCTTGTAGACTAAGTTTATTTTATAGTGATCATTGCACTCTTTCTCTCTATCTCATTACTGTGTCTAAGTTACCCCCCGAACCAGAGATTGTTAACCCCGAGCATGTCTGTCGGATGAGTTGGGAGTTGTAGAGAAAGTTTTTGAAGAAGTTTTGATCGACCTCATGACTGAAAGAGTCATGTCGATGTCTACAGATGTACAAGAATCATCAATGAGAGGATGCCAACCTCTCCATCCACTACTCACGGAGCTGGACCATCCCAACCATCAGATGAAAAATGAACCAAGCACAGGGATGATCTAGCGAATGCTAAATTTACCTAGACCATATTACCCGCCTATATTCCACCCTTGAGAAGCACAGTAAATCGAGACAACGTACCTAGAGATTTTGAGTATGCCTTGGTCACTGCATAGATAAGATTGCAGCATTGAAGTTTAGCGACTTCAACCTCGGCGACCGGAAATTTTACAACATGCTTGCCCCACATAATTACCTGAACCAGACTAAGGGGAAGAATTCAAAGATAATCCCCCAATCGTGGACTATGAACCTCACGTAGTCCACCCTGCTCAATGTCATGAAGATTCCTCACTTCGGATGACACCAGGAGGTGAATGCATGTGTCAAGTTGTTTTTTTTCTTGTTACCATAGTGGTTATTTGTGGATAAACCACCGTATAATAGTTGACCCGATGTTGATCAATCAGATCATGGGTTTGAGTATGAAAGGACCCGATCCACAAGAGTTTTACCTTGGAAAATCCATGGATCACGCTATAGCATAGAGGATCAAGGAAACTTATGGCGATGTAGAGAAGGGAACATGAGGCTACAAGGTAGCTTCTATCTAGAGTGGCGAAGTGTGCCTCACCTGTCAATTGATTGTAGGGAAGTTAGTCCGAAAGAACCAACCAACCCAAGTCACCGATTTTGTATTCAACCTCGCAGGTAAGTGCACAGAAGGAATTCATATGAACTGGGAAAAGTACCTGGTGAACTAATTAGAACTCGACTGCAGAGAAGCACAAGATCAAGGATACGAATTTAATTTCATATAGATCTTGATCCTTATAGCTTTTATTGCCTGGGAGATGCTGGAAGGTACGACCTTCCCATGCATCAAGCCTTTTGAACCACTGGCCGTGAAGTTCATTACACTGTGGTACTCAAGTAACATGAATAAACAGTGGAAGTCAAATGTTGTTTTTCATACCTACTACAATCAGCTGAAGGTAGCCATACAATTTGAGCCTCGCATGACTCTGAACACTCTACACCGGTTCAGGACTCTGATGAAGTTCAACACAGATCAACATTTTACTTACATCACAGTGTGCACTGACTTACACAAGCAACAACTTTAGTCCTACTACAAGCTAATGGAGGAGGACTTGGAGGAGATCACCAAGGACTGGTCAACGAACCTCCTTATTCTAGAAGACCCTACAGAGATATCCGAAATCAATAGCCCAGAAACTGCATAGGATATGCTCAGACCTAGTGGGGAGAAGAAGGTTGAAGAGGTCTAAGAATTAGACAGTGCATCCATGGAGACTGCTTCCATATCACCAGAGAAAGGAGGTTATGGAGAAGAGTTAGATGCCAATGAAGTTGAACAAAAGAAAGGAGACGAGGTTGATCCCCTAAAGAAGAGAAAATGTTCACCTCCAAAACCATCCTCCTGAAATAATGCGAAGGCCACCATGACCAAGATGCAGACCGTCCTCACCTCTGACGACTTCGATTTCCTCATATCAGCCCTGGAAGATGGTTCACTGGAAATAGCAAAGAAACAAGAAGAAAATCAAGAGGAGATGTATGATCAAATTGAGGCTGAAATCTGAGGGGTACAAAAATCCCTACAGTCCAGTCGCGTAGTCTCCACTATGTCGGGAGAGCCAGAACTAGGAGATGAGCTAGATCAACTCCATCACTTAGCCGATATAGTTAAAGCTCGACTTCAATGAGAACAGGAAGAAACAATGCAAGCCACCCAGGCTTTGACACAAGTACAAGGGGTACTAGTAGAGCAACGTAGTGTTGTAGAACAGGAAAATATTGCTCTCCAAGAAAAGTTTGATGAAGAAAAAGCATAGTTACAGCAAGAAAAGGAATAATTGCTCGCAGAGAAACTTGAAGTAAAGGAAATGGTCAACATATCACTTCTCTATGTGACAGTCGTATAATTAAATTCTGAATATCGAGTTCCACAACAAGTAGCACAACTTGAAGAAGTGATCTAGCAGCTACAACAACGCATAACAGATTTGGAGCTACGCAGAGTACTTGAGACCCCTCAATATGTAAGAGACCAAAGGGAAGCAACCACTAGGAGCATAGTTGAAAGGCTCAAGGATATTACCTTGGAATGTAAGAACCTCACTGATCACAGTGCCCAAACCTATGAAAAAGTCATGGAGAACCCAGAACTGAAGGCACTAGAGTCACAACTCCAAGAGGCGAAGTATCAAGACAAAAAGATACAGGCACAGCTAAAGTCCCTGTCAGCTGTGGAAAGAATGAAACACTCCCAAGAGCAATGCACTTCACAACAACAAATCCATACTATCTAGAGCAGAGTTATGGAAGTAACTCAAAAACTCCAACCTGTGCATGATAAGGCCTATTAATTGTTTACAAAGGTAGAAGGCCAAGGAGTAGAGCTAGATCAAGTTGTCACTACAACAAAACAACGTCTAGAGGGACCAATCAATGATGCAGTCATCTAGGAGTTTGCAGAACAAGAGGTTGTGGCACAACAACAAGTCAAAGTAGCTCAAGCCAAGCTCGATGCGTTCGAAGGAAAACTAGTCAGACAAGAGTGACTCGGGACAAGTCACAAGTGAGTGTTGGGGGCTTGTTGGCCCTTGACCAAGTTTTGAGAGATCCTTGGTCAAGTTTGACCTATTTTGGGACTTCGACAACCTGTCAAAGGCAGATCGTAAGATGAAGCAGATATTGCGGGATCTCGGCCCCTTTTTGGGTCCTTTTTTGGGATTCGAAAATATGTAACGGGAATGGGATGTCGGCCCATGGGTTTACCCATGTTTATACCTATTTTGTATGTATAAATAGAAGGATAGGCAATGTAAGAAAAAAGTGAAAGTGTTGTGCAAGTTGGCTGAGTGGTAAGAGTTTAATATATGTGATCAAGAAGTGTAAGGCTTCGTGCATACTGTGTGAGACTTTCAGAGCCAAGTGCAAGTCATTGTAAGAGACTGTGGAGGGATTTGTGTTGTAACGCAAGGAAGGAGGATCTAGCGAGTTGTGCATATCTCCTGTCTTATGAGGAGTAAGGGTTTTTTGCTTGATGCATGTAGATGACTGTTTGAAGCTAATAAAGAAGAAGAATTGGTGGACGTAGCCCCAGGGTGGGGGTGAACCACGTAAATACTATGTTATTCTACTATGTGCGATGTTCTAATGTGTTTAGGTGTTATTTGCTAAGCTCTTTGATATAGATAGATAGATCTTTTTATGCTTTGTGCTTATGTTGAATCTGGATTCTAGATCTGACATCTGTGAACTTGCTTAGTGCTTGAATCTACTAGATCTGATCTAATTCCTTTGCTAAGTGCTTATATACATTAGATCAGGGTGAATGTTGTGATGCTCTGTTTTCTTTGGGGAGTAGATATTGGTTATATAATGATGAACTAACGGTGCTAAGTGCTCTATTAAGTGTTATAATCACATATCTGTGTCCCAACTAAGTTTGTAGACACCTGAGTCCTGCAACCACCCCTGCCTCTACCTCGGGTTAGACTTCATCTTCTTCACAGGTGTTGCCGAAAGGGCCAGTAGTTAGGGTTTTGTTGGTGCCCCGTTGTAGCGTTGAACCCTGGGTCTACCCCTGTGCCAACACAAGGGAAAGGTGCATGCAGAGATAAATTAGGAAGGGTACTCTAAACCCTTTCATGATCTGATGGGACCCTTTCCTCATCTATCCATCAAGAAATAAAGTTACATTCTTACATTTATTGATGATTTCTCATGATACACTTGGGTGTATTTTCACAAGGAGAAGTCCAAAGTTTTTGAGCATCTCAAATACCACAAATCACATGCAGAGAGTGAATCTAGGAGAAAGATCAAAATCCTTCGCATAGACAATGGGGGGGAATATGTGAACCGATATTTCCAACATCTTTATTCAGAAGCAGGTATACATCTATAGCACACAATACCTTACACACTATAGTAGAATGGAGTAGCTGAGTGGAAGAACAGATACCTCAAGGAGATGGCCACTTGCATGTTGCATACAATATGTATACTCCCCAAGATTTTGGCTAAGAAACTTAACTGTGCTAACCACATTCATAATAGATCTCCTCACAGATATGTCAAGGACCAAAATCCCTTTGAGGTATGGAGTGACAAGAAATCAAAAGTCACCCACTTCCAAATATTTGGATCACGTGCATGGGACCATGTACCCTATTAAAAGAGGAAAGAATTAGATCCACATAGTATTGAATGCATATTTGTGGGATATCCATATGGTGTGAAGGGTTACATGTCACTTTATCCCTCTACTGACATGATCATCATTGAGGGCATTGTTCAATTTGAGGAAACTCCCTTGCATGCACTGCCAGAGATGCATGCAGATACCTTTGTACCACTGCATGCACCAAACATTAGTGATATTGATTCTTCTCACTCATATCATGGTTCATATCTGAGGTCCAAATATTATTCATAATATGATGAGAATGAAAATGTTAGACACCATAGATGCACAAGTGGGCATAGACCACCCTACAGGTAGTAGGAGACATTGTCGGGGATCCAACATATCAGAGGAAGATGAGGTATCTATTTTAGGATCCTCCTCATTCACTCACAAATATCGAACCAATGATTCCTATTCATTTCTATATGGTTCTATCTTCATACCCACATAACTATGTAGAGGTTGTAGGGAGTCTCTTATAGGAAGTCACAATGCAAGAGGAGTGAAACTCTCTCCTCGAGAACCATAATTGGGATATGGGTCTACTTCCTTTAGATAGGAAGCTTTTTGGATGCAAATGGGTATATAAGACCAAGAAGGAAACAAATGAACATGTGAGCAAGTACAAGGAAATACTATTTTCCAAATGTTTTCAATAGATACATGGTATATACTATGACAAGACCTTTGATCCAGTAGAAATAATGGACTCCATATAATTGTCCCTTTCCATAGAAGTATCCAAGGCGTGGGAACTTCACTAGATGGACATGAATAATTTATTTCTTCACGTGGATCTCTTGGAGGATATTTACATGGAGCAATGACATAGGCTCATACAAAAATAATCCTTAGTATGTTGACTGAAAAAGTGTCTCTATGGCCTCAAGTAGGCACCTAGAGCATGGTATGCGAAGATGGATTCTTATTTTCTTTCTCAACATTTTGTTATATGTAAATTAGATTTGAACATATTCATGATAAGAACCTTAGACTCCTTGTTGATCTTGGTTATCTATCTTTATGACCTCCCGATCACATGAATTTCAGCCTCAACAATTTTTGTGGTCAAATACATTCTGCATGATGAAAGAAAAGGAAATGGTATTTGTCTAAGGGAGGTTGGGAGGTGCAATGTATAAGGAATTTATCAATTCATGAAGAATATAAGTTGGTGGAGAATGTTGTGACAATAGAGACAAAGCACCAGATTTTTATAGGTCAAGGCTTGAATAAAATAGTCAATTTGATATTATTGGGAGCTTGAGGGGATTGGTGTCTCCTACATGTTGGTTCCTAAAAATACTACAACTAAAGTTTGGTGCCTATAGGGAGAGTTGAGTTGGTGCTCAACTAAGGATAATGGTGTCTCCTACAAGTTGGTGCATGTAAATCTTATTACCGAATTAGTGCTTAGTCAAGGAGATTGGTGTCTCTAGCAGGTTGGTACCTGCAAATATTGTAATAGTCGGTTGGTTCCTACAAGATTTTATTAAAGAATTATTTTGTGGTTTTTTACGATTTGGGTTTCCATGTAAAATATATGTGTTCTATGAATCTATTGGCATGGTTAGTTCTCTACATTGTTAATTGTAATATTTGGGATGATTAATGGAAGTTAAAAAAAGGTTTTATAATTGTTAAAATTGTGCAACACTAATTCATCCTCCCCTCTCAGTATTGCTAAATATTCCAACAATTGATAACATAGTGGGTTCCTTGAGAAACAATCAAACCATTAGAAGGTAGATCCCTATAACACACATGGACAACAAGGAAATAACTTCCAAAATCAATTATCCATTCTTCAATGAATTAGATTATGCATTCCGGAGAATGAAAATGAGATTATATATTCACTAGGATATTGTGTCTCGAAGTTAGTAAAAAATGGCTACATCGCCTCTGCAATTCAACTCTATGATGTAGGTTCTTAGAAGCTCAGTGAAAATAAATCCAAAGCCATGAATTCTATTCTAGATGGATTAACAAGATCAAAATCTACTAAATTCATGCACTGTGGATCAAGAAAGGAAATTTGGGAAAAACTGCAAAATACATATGAATGGAATGATAAAGTCATGAAGGAAAAACTACAAACTCATAGGGGATGATTTTAAAATCTCAAGATGAGAGAAGATGGAGATATACCAGCCTACCTTCTTCATGTGGATGATATTTTTAACACTATCAAAGGAATAAGTGAAACCATAAATGAAAAAATTGTTGTACAAAAGGTTCTCAGGACACTTCCATTAATATTTGACCCCAAGATATCCTCCATTGAATAAATGAATGATTTATATAGTCTAACAATGGATGAATTACATGGAATCCTTACAACCAATGAAATGAGAACTTTGCAGGAAGAGCCATCAAAGAACAAGGAAACATTCAAAGCATCAAAATGGATAATCTCAAAAGGACACCAAATATATGAATCCTCTAAAGAAGAATTAAATGTAGAGGAAGTAAACTTCATCAGAAGACTCAACAAAGGAACTATAAAATACAAAGGTAATCTCCCTTTAAAGTGCATTGATTGTGGTAGAGTAGGACATTTTTCTACTAAATGTCCTTACAAAAGGGACTCTAATTTTAAGAAGACCAAAGATCACTATATAAGTGACAAAAATGAAGAAAAAAGGAAGAATTACAGGAAAAAGAAAAATTTGTACACCAATGATGAAGGAAACTCCTCTGATGAAGAAGACAACCGCACAAAAGATGATTTATTCATGGCCATAAATGAATTCTATGATGATGAAACCTAAAAGCATAAAGACCCTGATGAGGGAGGAGAGGTTAATCTTGAATATGAACTGATCTGTACTCTAAGTGAACTAAAAAAATTTAGAAATAAAAATGATTCTCTCAAGGAATAGTTAAGAAAATCAAAAGGAGAACATCATGAACCAAATGATGAAATTGGGACTATTGTTCTAAAAAGAAAATTAGAAGAAGAAAAAAGAATTGAAGAAATATTGGCAAATAAACTCAAATAAATGGAGAATATCTCCCTTGAAAGAGAACATGAAATTTTTTTCCTAAGAAAATAATTAGATAAGACAATAGCACAACTGAACACAATTCTGAAGTTTTAAAAGAGTTCAACAACCCTATAAGACATTCTTAATATTCAAAGGTCAACATTTGATAAAACTAGTTTTGGCTATAACAAATGTCAGAAAATTATCGATTATGAGATACAAGAAAGAGGGGAGAAGACTCAAAGATATGAAATTATTATTAGGATTTCCAATCATAGTGGAAACATTAAAAAAAATGAAGCACATAACAAACAAAAATGGGAAGATAAAAAAAATATCATTGCTCTTCACAACAAAGTTGAATTTGGAAAGGGTTCTCCATCCAGAAGACCTATCACCATAAGAAGTACTTACAACACTTCCAATCATGATTATATGAAAAACAAAACATCTTAAAGGTTTACCAACAAACATTTCCCACCAAGAAGACCTCCTGCAACAAGGTATCAAAACATGTTTCTTGGTTACTACTTTTCTTGTCATACTTTTGGACATAAAGCCATTAAATGTAGGGCCAATACAATATATGACTATCTGAGAAGTAGATATTACACAATACCTATAGGAATGAGTATATAAGCAACAAACAAACTCAAGAGTTTGTAGACAAAAATTATAATCCTTTTGCTCCTCTTATGAACTCCAATATTGAATGTTACAAATGAAACAATTTTGGCCACAAAGTACATGAGTGCAGAAGCATATTAGAGTCCATGAGACAGAAAATGAAAGATAAATATTTTACTAAACATGAGGAAGAAAACACAACAGTATGGAAGAAAAAAACAAATCAGGAAAAAGAGGAAGAAAAAAATCTAACTTTACAAGCTTGAAGCAACACAAGACAATGGAATATCGATAGTGGATGGTCCAAGAACATGACAAGAGATCAGAACGGATTTTTAACTCTTAAGAAGACAAAAGGAGGCAATGTCATGTTTGGAAATGACATTTCTTCCAAAATAATTGGAAAAGGAACAATCAATATTGGAAGTAAGAAAGATAAAGAAGAATATGTATTGCTAATTGAATATATGAAACACAATATTCTCAGTGTTAGGAAAATATTTGATCAAGGATACACTATTGTTTTTTACTCTCAAAAGTGTGAAATAAGAAGTGAAAAATATAGTAGAATGGTTGCTACATCTCTCCAGACTCCTAATAAAATATACATTTTAGATGAAGTAAAAGGAGAAAAGTGTTTCATGGGACAAATAGATCAAAGATGACTTTGACATAGGCGAATGGGACACACAATTTTTTGACAATTTGGTAAAAATCAACAAGAAGTAGGTTGTAAGGGATCTGCCCCTAATTTTAAAACCTTTAGATCCCATTTGCAAACATTGCCAACATGGAAAGCATACCAGATTCACCTTCAAAACAAAGGCGAATTCAACTTCAAAGCCTTTGCAATTGATTAATATTAATCTCTATGGACTAACCAGAACCAAAAGATTACAAGGTGAGAACTAATTTCTGCTACTTATAGATGACTACACTAGAATGATGTGGGTTTCCTTTCTAAAGAATAAATAAAAAACAATTGGTAAATTTAAGGTGTTTAGAAAACTAGTAGAAAACAAAACTGATCTTAAAATCAAGTGTTTAAAATCATATAATGGAGGTGAGTTTACCTCAAATGAATTTGAAAATTTTTGTGAGATGCATGTAATCAAAATACAATTCTCAGCAGCTAGGACACCACAATAGAATGGTGTGGCAGAAAGAAAAAATAGGACCGTGGAAGAAATGGAAAGAACTATGTTAAATGACTCCAAATTATCAGATATGTTTTGGAGAGAAGCAATACAAATTGTTGTTCATAATATAAACAAATGTTTACTTAGAACAAACCATGATAAAGAACCCTATAAATTGTGGAAAGGAAGACCTACAACAATTAACTATCTCAAAGTTGTACAAAATAAGACGAAGAGAAGATCATTGGTTGCATAAAATAAGTGAAGAATGTAGTACAAAGGGGATAAAATCCCTTTGCTATTGATGGCAAAGGGGTATATTAAAGAGATAGGAGGAGATTTGCATGAAGAAGTCAACTTAGATGAAATCTATGGTTGCATAGACTAGAGAAATTTGAGTGTGTGTTTCCATCAATGAGTGTTTCCATCAATGACAAAGGGGGAGTTTGTTAAAATTGTGTTGTCATTGATGTAAAATAATTTCATTGATATCATAGGTAGGGGGATACTTCCTATTGTCAATTATAGGGGGAGACCATTCATTGTGTTAATAAGTCCCTGTAAATGACAAGTCCAAGGATTGGACCATCTAGACAGAGGAAGAATTTCCCCGAACATTGATGAGCCTCTATGCACAAAATAAGTATGCGTTGATGAAATCCTAAGAAGAGTTTTGTGTGTCTACCCTATGATTGAAAGTGGGAGGAAGGAGATCGGAGAAGTGAGAAAGGCCTAAAATGGATAAGTTCTAAATCAAAGCATCACCATGAAGTAAAACTTATGTTTGAGTCGAAGGACATCGTAGCCATTGATTTGACATAGTGAATGAATCTAGACCATTGATCGAATGACAAGGTTATATACGTGTTGGAGTGTGAGGTTGTAATGGAACTCTAAAGGGATAATATCTAAGTCAATAGGAGTAGTTGATTCATCTAAGAATGACTTCAACAAGTCAGATTCATTGGATCTGTTGGAAAATTAGTTTTCATTGATGTCAATGATGGAAAAAGTATGCATAAGAATGTGCATATGAAAATAAAATCTCAGGAGGGTATCACATCATTTAACGCATAGAATCAAAGCATGAAGCATTAATACCTTTAAAAAGGTTGAAGGAAAGATCAAGAAGGACAGTGTCGTGTAGAAGCACTATCAGGATCAAAATCACTGCAAAACTGTAGAAGTTAACTAGTCACAGTTGAAGAAGAATCCTAGCCATTGATTTTCATCTTCATAATGAATCAGAACCGTTGATCAGAAATGAACTCTCTTTATAAAGGGGGATTAAATTACAACCATATAATCAATATTTTAGGAATAATCTCAACCATTAGATCAAGTAATGGAAGGATAGGATAAGTTTCGGGACTCTGGAACTTCTCCACTTCGACGATTATTGGAGACATGCAGAGGCATGAAATCATGAAGTCACGAAACCTCGAAATCCCACCAACCATTAGATCAAGGGAATAAATTCAATAGGAACATTGTTCATTGATCTACGATCCTCTAGGATATTTCTCGACCCTCTGATCAAGAACAGTGGAAGGATAGCGTAAGGAGTACTATTAACCAAAAACAACCAGTTTCCTACAGTTTATGACCACTTTGGTAGGTCAAAATCTGGAAGAATGCAAGGATTCCATAGACCAGACATCACAAAGGCCGAAATCATGAATTCATGCATGTTGTCATATCTGAAGCAGAGGTATGTGAATTGTTCTTCTAGTTGATGGTGTGTCACATGCCACGTAGAAGGGGTGCCATATGGGGACACATGTAACATGAATTCAGTGCCTTTTGGACCCCAATATGTCCATTTATGAGTGACAGGTGGCACATATACCATGGGTCCACGTCAAACTAGGTGACATTAAAATTTCGCAACACTTCGGGATTATGGCCTCTAGATTTGTCCAACTTCTTCTACAAATGAAAGTGTTGAAGGCCGAAGTAGTGAATTCACATGGTCCATTGATCTAATATTCCCTAGGATTTCTCATGACTGTCAAATCAAGTAGTGGAATGATAGAGTGAGCACTTCAACAGGTATAACTCTAGAGGAGTTGAACAATTCTAGAGCGGTAATATCCTAGATTCCTGTGTTGGATCATGTTGTCATTGATGTCAAAGGAACATTGTATTGTCATAATATATTGATGTAGTGATTGATGTGTCATGTATTGTCATTAATTTCAATGGATTGATGTCAAGTGGAGTCATAGTTGTATGATGTCATGCATAGATGAAGATGGATCAATGTGTTATCATTGATATATGATGCATTGATGAAGATGGATCAATGTGTTTTCATTGATATATAGATGGATTGATGCATTAATGTATTGATCATTGGATCATGTGGTCATGCATGGAATCAATGACAAAGGGACAATGTCATAGTGATGTGTTGTCATGGGTTATTCCATTTGGATTGATGTAAAGATGACTCATTATTGTCTTGACATGGTTGATAGGAAGTAAAAATGGGTGTACTCCAAAGTGGTCCCCTTAAGGTGAAATCACTCACAGGAATATGCTTTGTGGTTGAGTCATCCTATAAGTATGGTTAGTGTACCCAAGATTAATTGTGGAATAATGAGACAAAGATCAGTGAATTTTTCAATAAAACTATCCAAGATGGATAGTGATTGTCATGTCATTCCGAGTGGTATATGGAACATCATATAACTCCTCATGGTTAGAGAGTTATGGCCTTGTGAAGTTGGAGGACCCTCATGTGTTGTCTAAAAGACCCAAAAGTTCAAGGTAGTCAAAGTGTTTGAAAATAAGAAATTATTTAAATAATAAAGTGAAGTGACGAGTGTACTATGATTCAAAGAGTATTATTTAAATGATAAAGTTAATGGAGAAGTTACTAATTACATAAAGTGGTTATAAGTGGGTTAACCCTAAAATAAGGAAAATGGGTTAAGTGGACAAGTGGCCATGTGAACAAAGTGGCTAAGTGGACAAAGTTGGACAAAGGTGGCTATGTGGACAAAGTGGCTAAGTAGACACAGTGGATATGTGGACAACGTAGCTAAGTGGATGCTTCTAAATGAAGCTACTTGGAGAATATAAATAAGAGAGAAAGGATCTCTTGTTAGATAATATCTTGAGAATATATTGAAGATCTATTCTGAGTGAAAGATTCATTGTAGGTACTCATGGACACACCAAAGTTTTTGTAATTCTGATATCTTGACGAAGAAAGTTTCATAAGTTTAGAAACCCTAGTTTTTGAAGGAGTACGTGGACTGCAGTGAGCCAGAGTGCGTACATATGGGGGCTGAATGATATCAGAGCACATAAAGTTGGAGAGATTCATGGAGACTTGAGTGAGAGATGGTGCCAGGTTCCTGAAGTCTGAAGAAAATTCCAGATCGACATTCTATGTGCTCAGATCTGCCATAGAAGTTCTTGGTATGGTTACATAGTTGTCTTGATGAATACTTTTTCTTATTGCATGGTGAGTACTTAAGTCATTCTTGGTATGGCAGTTGTGATATGGTTATATTGGTTGATTGACTGAGTGAGAAACACTCTTATGTTTTTGTGTTGATATGGTTTCCATAGTATATTGGTTACATATACATGATTAAGTAACATTCATATTGTATGGTTGAGGAGCATGAGTAAGTTATTAGACAACATAGATGTGTTGTAATTGGTTACGGTACATATTGGGCAATGAAAGGAAGAGGTGGATGTGAAAGAGACTGCAAAAGATCTGAGTTTTCAAGGAGAGACAAAATCACAGTTCTTCAGGAGGCATACGTAGGTTGCAGTGAGGCAGACTGCATACATACGTGACCTACACTATTGGTAGGGTGCGTACATAGGCGTGTTACACTACTAAAAGGTCGCGTACCTGTTGAGGATTGAATCCTCTTCTCAATTGGTGTTGAGTTGTGTAATTTGAGTCTTTCATTGTAGATCTAGTGCTCTTGTGAAGTTGATACTCTATTCAATTGTTGTTGATAAAAACCCAAGGATTGTAGTCCATAATAAAAGGAAAAATTGTACATACATATTGTGTTCTTTGTGTTATTTGTGGTGATGACGTATTGATGATATTTTTTCTGATATATGTTTACATACAACTGGTTATAAATGAAATTACTAAGTGAGGAGTAAATTGTGATTTCTAACTAAGGAGTTTCTGTGAAAGGAAGTGAAAAATATGACTACACTGATTCACCCCCCCCACACTCAGTGTGATCAGTGTGTCCAAAATCCTAGAGTGTTGAAGTCCTGAAATAACTATGGACCATCCATCTAAACACCTGATTAAGTCACAATCGTTGACCTAGTTGAATCCTCCAGATAAGCCAGGATCACCCATCCAATGGGAGATTAAATCTCAACCCTCATATCTACTAGTGAAGAGAATGTACGTACTATTGAGGAAAAGGTATGTAGAACCTTACTCAATCATTTTTAGATCTTTTTGGGCTAAATAAAGATAGTTGGGAATGTCACCCAAGGTTTATAGCCTTAAAAAAAATAGAACACTTAATTCAAAGGTATTAAGTACAAGGGACCAATGTTGGTTTGTTTTATATATTATATGTAATTGTGAAAAAAAGAAATAGACTTAAGCATAAATTACATAAGTGTGTACATAAATTACATGAGTGCGTACATGGAGATAAAAGAAAAAAATGAACCAGATCATCAAAATACATATGTGAGACCAAAATTAGAAAACTGATTTTTGTATTGATTTCATTATGAGATACAAGGTTGAATTCTCTTTACAAACCCCTGGGAGGGTAGGGACCAAAGTCAGATTTAGAATCCTCCAATGGGAACCATACAAAAATAATCTGACAATAAAATAAAACTAAAGATAAATATCTGGATCAACTCACCACAAAATGTTGTCACTTGACTCTGCAAAATATTCTTTATCAGTCATAAAATTTAATTTATAAACAAACAAGAACACACAAACTACTAAAGATAAAGCATACACCTTTAAAACAAGCTGCTGAAATATATGATTCAGTTTTGAATCTTGTTGCCTTCAATAATACCCTGTTGTCATCAACATGGTTAATCCTTCTAGTAAACTCAGAATGAATGAAAGATGAAAGTATCTCAGTAGTATAGAGAAAACCTTATGGTTAAAGTTCTCCTTCTATTTTCCCCTTCTTTGTATCTTCATTTGATTGAGATTTTATTCCTTCTCAATAAGTTATGGTAGTTCAATTACCTTTCTTCAGTTAAACCTAATTAGCTTAACTAATAAATTGAGACAAATAATAATAATATATATAAATAAGGGTCTAATTAAATAATAACTAAATAGGTGGGACCCCTTGTGAATCCCATTTATTTCTTTTAATAATCATCAAATATGAAAAATAAAACCCCAATTATTCAATTCAAACATCCTCCTTGTAACTCGCGTTCTCATATTCATGATCAAATATTTTAATATCAACAAAATATAACATGACAATATCCAAAAATAACATTATATCCATGTTGTCCAAAAAACTGCCTAAATATATGCTTGTTGTCCAAAACATTGTCCAAGTAAAAGATTGTCCTCAAAATAGAAAATAACATTAATCATCGCTAAAAACCATATTTACTGTGAGAGGCATTTGGCCTTCTTTCACTGCTATCCTCTTTTGATCTTTCTATTGTAGCCTTAGGCTGATTGGAACCTTGAGGCAAGAATGCACTTATAACATGAGAACGATCATCCTTGAGATGAAGACGTGAAGACATAGATTCAAAGGACTCTTTGGATGAATTGAAGGGAGTGGCCACTCCTTTTCCTTTATCTTGCTCAGGCTTGGGGACATCAATTTTTAGCCTCTTACTTGCATGAAAAGACTGCATGGGTGAGATAACATGGTCGACTTGTGGATTTGGATTTTTTGGTGGTGGAGGAGGGGGTAATGGTAGAGACACAGTAGGCCAACCATGGTGATGAGAAATTTTTGGACACTCTCTTGCCAACCATCATTGGCAGGTGGTTTTGGTCGCATAGACACATGAGGGGGAGGCATGATACCAGAAAAGTTTTGATGTGGATGGAAGGGAGGTGTCTCAGGTTAGGGTTGGAGGATCCCATGGGAAGCTAGGTTGAAGAACCAAACTTGAAAGAGATAATTTAATTCCTGTGGATCAACATCAAAATGTATTGAAAATCGTGGCCTTCTATGGCCTCTTTGCCAATTTATTCTGCCTCTATTAGCACCTATGCCATTAATACATCTTCTAAAGAAACGCATCCTAAGGCAATATTCCAAACATGTTATGAAAAACTCTTAAAAATCCATGTATCTATACTCTACCTAAATAAAATCAAAAGTTTGGCCCTATTATTCACCACAGAAGCACATGCAATCCATCCATTAACATCTTAAAACTCAAGAATGAATTTCCATTTAAACATGGAGTGGTAGGGATATTGGGAAGATGAGGGGCTTATAATGTGAGAAAAAATGGTAGCATGGATGGGGAATGACCAAAGAATATTGTTCAAGCCAATGCAAAAGTAACAAAAAATGTATCCATATCCAACTTTCAAACACCAATCAACAACTTAGTCTTTTCTCTTTTGTTATCAATACTTTCTCTTTTCAAAATGAATTTAAATTTCATAATAATAGAATAGGGAATGATTTAAATGTATTTGGGAAGGTGAGGGGAATATAATGAATGAAACATGGTATAATGAAAGGGAAAAAAGACGATTACTTTTCTATTATATGCAATAATATCCAAAAAATGTCATCACCATCAATAAAAGAATTGTCAAAACTTTTCTCTGTTTCATAAATTAAATCCAATACACAACAGGTTTTGTAATACCCAATATAAAAACCCTAGGAATGTTCTAGGACTGTCAACTGTACCACTTTATTTTTTACTTCCTTTTCTTTTTATCAACAATTTTTTTATAAAATACTGTTAACATAGTGATTTCAACAATTTAAACTAGACTACATCAAGTGCGCATAGAATGCTGAGAAAATCATATACCTCCATCATCACAACCTTAATACTTGTTGTCAAACTGGGTTTTGAAAACCCTGGGGGAATCTGGTTCTATTTATTTTAACATTATATAGTTTTCAAAATCGACCAAACCCCCATGGATAAAAAACGAGCCAAGAATTAATGCAAATAACCAATCTTTTCACTGTGGGGTTAATCCCTTATAAAATACATCAAGACCAGAGTTCAAAACTCATAATTTCCATACAATAATAGAAGAATCGAGGTCTGGGAGAACACAAAGGTGAAAAATTCACAAGGGTTTTGTAAAAACCATTTAACCATATCTTATAACACAAACTTTCCACATACCTCTCATGGTGGCCACAAGGAAAATACATCCCCCAAACAGTTAAAAAATAATTTGAAGGAGCTAGAAGTCTTCCAAAGATTGAGTAATGGTGTTTAAACAATTGTTCTTTTGTTTCAAAGAGGAAAGGAAACCCTTGTTTTTTAATCACCAGAGATGAGTGAAACCCAAAAGAAACTCGCCATAATTATTTTCCAGTAGTTATAACACATAAGTAGTATTCATTATGGACACAATGTAATCACATAATCTAAACAAAAAAGATTTTCCAACACTATTCTCAACTTGAAATATTTAAATACCAGTAGGGAGGAACCTTCACTTAAAATCAATTTGCACATTCCATACCCAGATACATCCATTCAAACTTTGGAAGGAAACACAGTCTGTAAGAAAATCTAAGAGCCAACCTCGTGATTTTATTCTGAGGAGAGATATATTTCATGAATGGAAAGGTGAGAGCCATCATAGCTGTATGCAGAATTCCATAAAACCAATAAGCATGACTATTCTTTCCAAGGTTGAACAAAATGGAGGTAGCACCAGCCAAAGCAACAAACACAAATGCAAAGCAAGTGAGGGAGGTGACCTCGAGGTAGATTTAGAGTGACATGCAATAATTTCATGTGGTTTCTCTCATTAATTCCATCAACTATATCCAAGTATGATTGCCCCCAATACCTCCAGTTCATAATCCACTATGTTTACCAAATAACAATTTGATACAAAGTCAAATTTGCCACCTTCCATAAACCCATAAGTTTTATGTGCACGCTTAACACTTAGCACAAAATACATCTTATGTCCCACATTCCTTGCTAGGGAAGCATTTCCACCTTATAAAACTCAACCAATGTCTATGATAATAACAAGAATATAATAAGTGCGATGTGCCATAACTATATATAACCCATGATTGGATTCTAAATCAACAAGTCAAATTATATGCATAGAAATATTAAACCAAGATTCTCATTAAAACAACATTTTTCCCCTTCCTTTTTTAAAATTAAATTTCCATGAAACCCCATCATTCATCCAAGAAGCAGTTTCAAATTTCAAATTGTCGAGTCATCTTGCAAGGTAGTCATGAGCACAATAAAAAAACACCTTTTGTTGCGCCTCTTTCATCACCTTGGTGAGCAAATAAGAGGTGCTTGCAAGCTCAGTTGGGTCTGCTGAGCAATACAGCTGTAGAGAAAAGAGTTAGGGAAAGAAAACAAAAACTATAATTAAGAATTAAACTAATAGATGTAATAAAAACTAAAATCATGAGCATAGGGACATAGAAACAAAAAGAACCAAAAGACCCATGTCACCAATGTTTGAGGCCGATCTGTTGATGAAAACAAAGCACCAAGAAGAAAG